>APFE031094687.1:109153-280595 GCA_000404065.3 Pinus taeda | reverse complement strand
AGCATAGAGTGAAAGAATATTTGATGCGATCAAGAGTAAAAATGGATGTTGTAATTTAAATGTATGTTAAACATTTTAGCTTGGTTAAAATAAAAATCAACTATTGATTTTATTAATTTTTATAAATTACTATTAGTAATTTTTAAGCTCCAGGTTTATGATAACCCATGGTATTGACCCATGGTATTCATGTGAGCATAGACTATTTAAAGGGGAAATTCTATCTTAGATCCCTCTTAATTCTGGGTCTACCAAGTGCTCAGAGGGATAAATAGATTTCATCCCCCTAAGAGTGGTAGATGTGGAGTTAAGATGGATATAGGTTGGTTGTTATGATAATGAAGATATTAAATAGACTTAGGAAATTATATTGTAAAAACATCTTAAGGTGAATGGTTAAAGCATAGACATTGGACAAGTATATTTGTATACTTCTGTTTTAAACTGAAACAAATCCAGGGCTAAAAGGAATGGATTGATTGCACTAGTCATCCTTCTATAATTTTCCAACATATGCTGGAGTAAAGAGATTGTAATTTGGGTAATTTTTCTAAATACTTGTGTATTGGCAGGGTGGTTACGATGTCCCTAGAAGTGGCGTAAACAGATTGTAATTTGGTTAATTTTTCTAATTGCAAACAGGAACATACTTGTGTATTGTCAAGGTGGTTATGAGGTCCCTAGAAGTGATGAATTGGAATTTTTCTTGGTTTTATATATAGTATTAGGTTTTTTCTCATGCTTTCTGTGAATGGCACGGGTGAATTTTATCTTACACCACTAGATTATCGATATGTAATTTCGGTAATTTTGATTTCAAAAGATATTTTAAAGAAATGCAATGATTTCATTTGTGTATTCAATAAACACAAGATTTTATAATTGAGTAAATATTCGCCATGCCTGGTGAGAGATTCGCCAGAAAATTATATATACATATCATATTATTGATAAAATCGCCTTCCATTTTTCCTATATACCATGGAGATTCGCTCATTTATTATACATGTAAATTTGGGGGGGTTCTTAAAATTTTCCCTGCTTAGGAGTTAGGCTCAACAAATTAGATTTCATTTTATTGGATTTTCTTTTCCTTAGCATCAGATTGTTTTGATTGAGCATTAATTTTTTGGTTGAGTTTAGTATGATTTTTATTCTGTAATGAAGGCATGAGTCTAGCATGAGTTTGGTTTAATTCATTTAAAGAGTGAAGTTGAGTTTTTTAGTAGTTTGACTTATTCAAATTGAAGGTTCTTATTGGAGAATGTTGAGTGAGAAATTGTAGTAATTAAATTGTGATAATTTCCTCCTAGATAAAGATTCAAATTCCTTAATTCAAGTAATCATTTCTCTTTTGTTTTCTGATAAATGAAACTAGGATTGATATCATAGTTCAGTTTATATAGAGGTTGGATTATTTAAGTAATGATTGATATTCTTTTGCAATATAAATATGTGTTTCTTGAACTATAAATTTTGAAGTAGTTTGCGTAATGGCTTTGCATCAATCTGTTTGTTTTATTTACCATTAAGTGAGCTTTGAATTAGCCAGGTTATGATCCAAATAGAGTAGTGATTAAGGTTTGAATATAATAATGATTTATCTTGATAAGATTCTTTACTTCAGTTTGTATGATTGGAAATAATTTGAACGATTCTACGATTATGTACTTAGACAATAAATTGATTTTCTTACTCTAGTTTAGGTTAGATGCTCTGATCCTGCGTTACCTGCATTGCGCCTCGAAGCTTACGAGTCCCAGATTGATAATTTAATGTTGGAAATATTACACATATAATTTCCCCAACATCTACGATAGATGCACAAATACCACTAAAGTTCTTGATAAATTTCGATAGAAGCTGGTTAAGCCATGAAAGTTTCTAACTTTGAAAATTCTCTTGAGTGAAGGCTAATTCAAAATTGCCTCTATTTTCTCTTGATACATTTTCAATCCATCTTTTGAAATGAAAAAACCTAATTATACTAACTCAGGTTTCATAAAAGTACATTTCTTTAGGTTAATTAGCAACTTTTCTTATTGTAATCTTTCCAAAACAAATCTCACTTATCTAAGGGGCTCTTCATTAGTTTGACTAAAAATTAAGATATCATCTAAGTAAACAATAACAAAATTACCAATGAACTACTTCAATACTATGTTCATCAACCACATGAATGTAATGGGTGCATTGGTCAGTCCAAATGGGATGACTAGCCATTTGTGCAACCCGTCATTGGTATTGAAAGTTGTCTTCCACTCATCCCCTTCTATGATCCATATTTGATGGTAACCACTTTTCATATCAATATTTGAAAAGTAATTTGCTCCACTCAAAAATTCCATCATATTATCCATTCATGGAAATGGAAATTTGTACCTAATCATGATCTTGTTGATTTCTCTCAAATATGTACACATCCTCCACTCTCCACCCTTCTTTGGGCTTAGTATTGTAGCCACAACACATGGACTCAAGCTCTCTCTTATCAACCCTATATCTAATAACTCTTGAAATTTTTTCCTTATTTCTTCATTTTCCTTGGGTGTCATTCAATATCCAACCTTATTTGGAAGGCTTGCTCCAGGTATCAAATATATGTGATGGATGATTCTTCTTTTGGGTGGAAACGCACCTGGAGAATCATCTACTACAATATCATTAAATTCATGCAACATTTCCCAAATTTAAATAGGTAAATTTACAATTTTAGTGTACAAAAGTATTACCTTTGGTTTGCAGATTACAACATAACTGACCTCCTCTTTCTCCATTTGTTGTAGAAATTCTTTACCACTTAACAATGGTGCCTTTGGACCACTTGTTTTAGCTGCACTCTCTTCCTTTAACAATATAAGAGTATGTTTTATGCCATCCTTTTCAAACTTGAAGCAATTTCTCTCTCCATCATATATCACTTTCTTCTAGATTTTAGACATCTGTGGTTCATTTCTTTTGAGTTAATTTTTAGAGTATCCATAGTAATAACCATATTTTATCAACGTTTCAAATCCCAACAGGGATCCATCATCAGGACAATTTTTGAATGATGATAGTAGAAGTGCTAAATGAGAGGATAAAGAGTTATAAGATAATTTGTTTTAAGGATGAGATGAAGGTCGACTACTAATAAATTAAAAAATTCAATTTTTTATTTGTAATAATAATTATTATCAACAATATTTAAAGTTTTTAATTATAATCCTCTAATATTTTAAAATGATGTAATGTTGAACTACCATAGTCGACCCAAAAGGATGTGAAAAACATCCATTGGCATTATATCACACATCACCTTATCCTTATATTTGCCTATCTAGATATCAATTTCACTTTTCTCATTCACTAACAATTGGTGTCCCTTTTGTAGCCGTGATACCTTGTAGGGTGTTGGATGTTTAATCCTCTTAAAACCTAGTTTTTCCACCATTTCTAAGGAAAAGAGATTTTCAGTGCTTCCATTATCAATCACTACCTTGCAACACTTCCATTTTTCTTTAAAAATAGTATTAAAGAATGATCTTCTTTGGGTTGGTTCAACAGTTTCTTTGGATGGCTTCAACAAGACTTTGTTTATCATCAATGACTCTCTAGTTTTTGACATATTTTCTACCTCATGTGCTTTCACTTCTACTTCTTCTAGATGAACTATTTGGTGCCTCGCATTGTCCTGTACTCTCATTCTCTGGACACTTAAAATATTTGTGACCCATTTTGTTACAATTGTAACACTAATAAACAATCTCTCTCCTTCTTCCTCTACCTCTCTAGTATGGTCTTCCTCCTTCGGTTCCACCTTCTTTCTCCAACTTCCATTTCTTTTTTGAGCTCCCTGCATCATTCTTTTGAGCTAGAAGCTTCCCTCTTCTAGTTGACCATCCTTTTCCTTTGGAAAAACCACACCTTCTACCCAAGTTCTGATTTCTTTCTATATTTTCTTCTGCCTTCAAGGCATACTGGTATGATTCTTCCATGGTCCTTAGAGAGAATGTGTCGATTTCATCCTGAATATTCATTCTTAATCCATTAATATAGCTTGTTGTCTTTTCCAGGGTATCTTCCACATAACTTGCTCTCAAATTAACTTTGTGAAATTATTTAGTATATTCTTTTACTATCAATGACCTTTGATTGAGGTTCTTCACCTTCTTGTAGAGATTTAACTGGTAACCTTTTTGTAAAAATTTACTCTTCATCTTTGGCACCATCCTGTCTGAATGTTTGATCAATGGATTACTATTCTTTCTCCTTTCAGCCTGCAAATTGTCCCACCATAGTGCAACATGACCCTTCAACCTTGTTATTTCAAACTTCACCCATTTGTCTTCATCCATCTATTCATATTCATAATACTTGTCTAACTCATTAATCCAATCAAACAAATTTTCAGCTGCCAACCTGCCATCATAGGTAGATAGTTCATTTTTTGGTCTTGAACTTTAGCCTAACAATGAAGTCAATAATTTGACTTCTAGAGGTTCCTTAGCAGGTGCTGCTCCTTCCTCAAATTCTTCTTCAGGTTCAATAATATCTCCAGGCTTAGGATCTTGTTGTCTTCCTACCTCTGTGGCCTCTAACTAAGCTTACAGTCTCCTTATCTCTTCTCTAAGCTCTGTGTTACCCATGGGTCTTCCTCCTCGACCTTGTGCTCTTCTTTCTCACATAGCCATCTTCTCTTACACTGTAGAGAGTATCAACTATGCAAAGGTTCTCTATGATACCACAAATTGGTGTAACGATAGGCCAAAAGGAGAGTTTACACTAGTACACAGTATGTTGGGAAAAATATTGAGAGGGGATGGGGGGGTGAATCAGCATATTAAAACTCACTAAAACCTTTCAATTTATTATTCATATTTCTGTACGCATCTTTAATTCAGGTAACTAGTGTATGTACGCGACCGAGGATAACTAGTGTATATCTAGTTAACTAACTTTTCAACTAATTCATCATCTATTTAAATTGAACCAATGCATTAGGACTTATTAAGGCATTAATTAAACAATAACTATGTGCAGTAAGAACATAATAAACCATCACACATAAGTGATACATCAACACACATGAACACCAGGATTTTAGATAGAAACCCAATGTGGGAAAAAACCACAGTTGTTGTCATATTTGTCTTCATCTTTTATTATAATGAAAAATTTCTTACAATCTTGTATTGGTGTAAACTCATACCAGCAGCAGGCACCCATTTGCAGAAGGCTACAACCTTCTCATTCTCCAACACTCATTGGAAGGGAACTCCAACCCCCTGATCTTGTTTACTGACACCTACCAGAAGGGAGATCATACCCCCTGATTAGATTCACAAACTACCACTGGAAGAAAAGTTTGACTTCCTCATTGAGGGATCTAACCCTCAACACCCCCATGGACCACGTTTCATAATATTTCATATTAGATCCACCTGAAACAAAACATCAAATCTGTAGGCCACCTTTCATAAAATTTTTAGACTGGATCCGCTACCATCATTTAAGCCTAATATCTAATAACAAAATTAAACTAATCACTGTAACAAATCACTGAACTAACTTAATCATTAAATCATTGAGTAAACCAGTTATCGAATCTTAAACAACCAAAGTAGCTAAATCATCTCAAATCATTGTATACCCATTCATCAAAATACCAGACCATATACTGTTCATCACTGAAACAAGATCCTATCACTGTAAACACTAATCAATCATATGTCAGAATGTATACATGAATATTCTGAAGAGTATCCGTGTATATAAGCACTTTCCCTTAATAAAACTTGCATGCATATCTCAAAAGACTGAATCTTGAATCTAAATCATTGCACTACATATTTCTGAACCACATATAGATCATCACATAGTAACATCGTCTTTAGTCAACATATCATTCCACAAGCCACTCAACTCAACCAGAATGGTCAAACACTGATTATCATGAAAGAGACATCATTAACATACAACATAAAACATAACAGAACAAGTCAACCATAATCATCAGCTCAAACTACAAAAACCTAGCATATGTACGTGTCATTTATAAGACACTTCCATGTATGTACGTGCATTTTAATAAGCTTACCCGTGTACAAATATGTCCATACTGCAGAATTGATACACAACAACCCAGAAGTAGATCCACGTAAGTACGTGATTTTTATAAAGAAAACCTGCGCATAGATCTGTAACTAGTGAATCATACCTTTGCTGCACAACATAACATCATTCAAACCCTAGATCTCAGCATATACTCTAAAATACATACATCATAACATCATCACAAATTTATCACCTCTTAAGAATATTATTCAACGTGTAGCCATTTTAGATCTATAAGATTTGATCCATCATCACACTCCCGGGTGCACATTTATTTTAAAACAAATCATTCATCAATAACCCATTACATGCATACTTAGTACTTTGATCTCAATTGTCTTATATAGCTTAAGCCTTAGCTAATAACATGGGTCAAACCCTTAACTATGTCGATGGTATTCTTTGACGGGATCAAATATCTATTTCCACGGTCATTACTATGGGCCAATACCATGGTAAAGACCCCTGTTATTTAGAATACCATGGTGCGGAAATTATACATGACTTTTCTTCATCATACGTGCGTATCATGGAAAATTTTTGGGGCTAATATTCGTAGGTTGGCTAATATTTCATGTTTTCTCCAAAAATAAAGTTTTTCTAATTTCCATTTTCTCTAAAAATGATTCACCCAAATTTTATAGTATAAAATTATTTTACCTTACAAATCACCAAAAATTTATATAGACAATATAAAATCCTTATAAAATTGAATATTTTCACAAAAATATTGCTAGACATTTTATAGTTTTCATATTAGGGACTAATAAGATTCGCCAAGGTTTCTAAACATTTTAGATAAATGTCCATCCTTAAAATTTTCCCTGTCACATATGTACGGGGCCTTATTCATGGGACTGTGTATACTTCTAAAAACATTACCTTTAGCTTCCTCTTTCTCTGAACTAATATTCCTTCGTCCAATATTTTTTGCCACATCTGTACTGGCTTGGATACTCATCTGCTACCAACATGTTGACATGTTTATTAGGTAGTTTTCCATCAAGGAAAACACATTTTTCATAATGCCAACACAGTCCTCCAATTTTCTTTGGCTAGTCATTATAGAATGATTTGGCAGCACACTGTACAAAAATCAGTTTAAAAATTTATGGGAGAATGAGCAAAGGACTGCGCTATCAAATGATTTGGAAACATCCCTTCTAAAATCTCAATGCCTTGTGTTGTCAAATGATTTGGTATCATCCTTTCCAAAAGATCACTAGCCTACGCTGTTAAATGATTTTGCATCATCCTTTTCAAAACCTCACTGCCCTACAATGTTAAATGATTTGGCATTGTCCTTTTCAAAACCTCAAGGCCCTGCATTTTCAAATGATTTGGTATTGCCCTATTAAAAAAATGGTACTTTTTTTCAATTTAATAGCATCAAAATCTCTAGAAAAACCACGCATTCACTACTCCACGACACAATGAGAATTCCTCCATGGGTCTTTGAAACTAATACAATAAGAGTACAAAAGATAAATGGACAAATAACACAACGATTGAAGCCACAAGGTTCAAATTCTTAATATAAATCGATTCATCAAGCTACAAGTTTTCAAAATGATCAAACGCATAGGAATAAATATGCAATTAATAACAACTCATAAGTAGAAATCAATTTGGTTTAATCACATGGTTTTGATTCAATCTCAAATCGTACAAACTTGAAATCCCTTTTGTTCTTAATTTATGCCATTCACATAGAAAAATACCTTTCAGTTCACACAAATTGGAAAGTACATGTGTGTTTCCAAACTTCATAATTGTATTTACACAAAGGAAACAACAAGTCCCTCTTCTTATCCTCACTCTAGAGCTTCCATGCACTCATTCTTTATTGTTCCTCAAAACAAAATGACTTTTAAAAACAAGGGTCATGAAAATGAAATGATTCCCCTTATCCACAAAACAAGGGAAACTAAAAACTATATTTACAACATAAAATAACTTCTATAGATGAGTAACTTCTCCATCTTATTTAAAAAAAAAATCAAAACCTACTCCTAAATTGAATATTCATATTTTCTTAACAAAACATCTAATTTTTTTTTCCCAACATTACCATGTGACCATCCCATCACATTGGTAAGTTCTTGTCCAAATTATTTATATCTTATACTTAGCCTATGCACCCACATCATATTATACAAATATGAAAATATATCTTAATATGTTAAATTTTGATCATTAGCAACTAGATTGTTGTCAATTTATCCAACATGTTTTGAAGGAAGAAAATCCATGGGAGAAGCTTCTAAATCTATAATATCTAATGCAATTTTGGTCAAATCCTATCATAGCATAAAAATAATTTATGTTACATGTATGGACTCTTTTGTTACATCAAATATATTTGGTACATCATGAGAAGTGCACAGGAGCTTCACTAGGGGATCAATACCATGCCACGTGCGTTCATATTGGGGGATATATATTGAGGAGAAAATGAAATAATATATTGAACATATAATAGGGGTAAATGGTTTTTATATTGGTAGGTATAAGAAATGGAGCTCAAAGTTAACGAACAAATATAAAGGGGTATAAAAAATGTTAATGAAAAAATGGATACCTACAATATCTAGTGAAAGTAGGGGTTTTTTAAATTAGCCAAGGTGTATTGGGTTCCTATTGGTACGAGGTTAAATAATCTTATTTTTAGAGGTATTTTCCAATATGTAGTCAAATTAATGGTATTACGAATTCACATGATATGTCAGAGGCTCATTGAGAGAAGCCCACGTGGAGAAGTGCATGCATTATTTGAGTGAGGACATATTCTTCTTTTGATAAGATGTAAAATTGAATGGTTCATGTTTAGATGGATTCACATTTAAATAAATTTTCAAACCTCTATTTTGTTTTCTTTTTATCCTTTTATTTGTATGGTTGAGGAAACTATTTTTTCACACGAGAGATGACTCAAAATCACTTAGTCCAACCATGAAGGTAAAATCCAAGATTTGTCCATTATTGGCCTCATCGATCATATTTCTAATTAGGTTGTTAAAGTGGTGTGAGGACTATTTTGAAGCACATCTAAGTATCCCAACAACTCCTTCCTAGCCAACTAAAGTGCTTGAACATCTTGATAAACACTTCCAATGAACATAGGTGTTATATCAACATTTGCACCAACCATTGTTGTTTCCATACTTATATCAAGACTATCTTTAAATGTATTATTTTCTATAGAATCAAATGTATCAACCCCTGCATTATAATCCAATAATGGATCTAAACCTTGTGATGAGAAGTACAAAGAATCGACCTTTATGGAATGCTTACAGGTGTTACCATGAATAGCCCATGGGAATTCACATATCATATAATTATTGCCATACCAATTTACATGGTATTTTTTGCCACGATTGGTTTGAATCCTCATTCACTAAGAATGAGATATAATCTCAAGGGGCCAACAATCATCATTTGGAATTCTTCTAGATTTCTCTACCGAGGATTTAAATTTCTTCTCTTTCTTATAAGTGTTCAAATATCCTTGTTCCTTCAAAATGTTTTTAAATTGATATTAAGGTTCTACTTATTTTAAGAGCCTATATAACAGCCAATATATTCTATGGGCACATTTCTTCCTTCAATCAAATAGAAATATTAGAGGAAATTTTAGCCTAAAAGTGGCTTCGTAAGGAAAAATAATAAAATAATAAAATAAGAGATGAATTTTGTAGGGAAAATAAGAAATCTATTTTTTTTAGTCATATTTTTTGCTTATCTCCTTATAGGTTTACTCAAATTTCAAGTGTAAACACCATTGGATGCAGAATTAAATTCCACATCCAATGAGTACCCGAATATGCATTCTTTTGAGAAGGCCCACATTGATAAAAAATTTAAGGTACATCAAAATAACTTGTTCAACACAATTTTTTAATGTATCTTCATTTTTTATAAATGTGGGTCTTCTTAGAAGTATGCATAATGGGTACTCATTGGGTGTGGAATTTAATTCCACATCCAATGAGTGTCTAGACTTATATTTGAGTAAACCTATAAGGCGATAAGCCATAAATACAATTAAAAAAAGTAGTCTTTTCGCCCCTCCAAAATATTTACATGCACCTCTTTTTAAATATAAAGGATTTTGATTGGTTTACATATTATGTACATGGAAATTTCATGGGAACTTTTCATCTTTTGAATTTCATAATAAAAACACAACAACCTTTAACCGACATCCCTAATTAAAAGAAATAACTTAGTACAAGGAAAATATTCATGTAAGAAAAAAATAAAATAAAAGAAGCTAGGGTATATCAATTTATTAAGCTTATTAACCCCAACCCAAGTGGTGTGAAAATAATCCATGAACTTCTTCTTATCTGGAAAATCATGGAACAAATTTTCTACATTATGAACCATTGATTTAGAATCAATGCAATATTTCATGTTATAGCTTGACCTCTCAAGCATAGCATACAAATTATCTAAAGAAGAGGCCAATCCTCCATACATGCCTAATTCACAATATTATTTGACATAGTGTATCCCTCCTATAGGATTCAATCCATTTACCTAAAAATATTCTTACAAAAAAAAAGTCACAAAAAGGTCTAATGAAAGCTATGTCAAAGCATCAATTTCTTCCAATGGATCATCAAACATGAATGCATTTACTTTCCAACCATGGAATATTTGATAAAATATATTCATTAGTGGATCTAACCATGTCACAAGACCAAATCATGTATTTTGAGATGCCACAAACCATGCCACTAGTACCCCACTTTGTTTGTGATCAAACTCCACAAGTGTGTACAATTGATACTGCAAAAATAAGCAACACAATATCAAAATTTAGGCTACAATCCTAGTGAGTCATAACTTAAAGCATCATTCAAATTCACCTTACCACATATTTATTAATGTAATAGGTTGAATCAATTTCTATTAAACTATAGTGACATAATTTGTACCATGGTATCCAACATCGATTTTGATTGAATTCTAATTATAAGAGGGATATTTGGACTCTTATGGGCCATTTTGTCACATCTGCTTAAAAAGCTCGAGAACCAGATCAATCAACATCCTTGAACATTTTATCATTACCACTTTGCAAAGCCCTGAGCGTCACCTCTCTAAAAAATCTTAGTTTATGGGTCAATCAACTCAAAAATGATGTTTTTAGTCCCAGTGCACCCTCCATATTTGTCTACTTGCAATGGTTTCAAATTGCATAACTAAGCATCTACGCTAACTAGCATAGGTTTCTCTACTTTGCAGGTGCTATGATTCTAAATTTTTTGGAAAAATAAAAAATATTTTCAAATCTTCTCCTTCCAAAAGCTTCTAAGGTGGTTTTAACCATTTACTATGGATAGAGATCTCGAATTCCTACTCTAGAGCTCTTATCTCTTATCCTTAGAGATTATCCTTATGTGGATCTAAATCCTATATTGGTAAATCCTAAACTACCACTTTTACCCTATAAAGTCATTGCCTCAAATAGAGTCTGGGTTGGATTTTGGAGATTACTAGTGCCCTTATGCTGCTACCTTGAGCTTAAGGAATCATCATCCATTTATGCATTAGGGTTGAGTTTGAAGGTTAGCTTTGTGGCAAGGAAGGATAAGAAAATTAGTGAGACATCTACACGGTCAAAAATCTCTAAATGGCTGTAACTCTCTCCTCCATTTATCAATAAAAAAAGAACTTTGTTTTCCTATACTTCTTTCATATTGATGCTTATGTATTTCAATGCCATTTGACTCATTGATTAGAGGCATTAGTTTATGCTATGTGGATATTGCAGTTCTCTTACGTGTTTTAGTCATTGTTGCAAGTTCCATTTATAATGCTTGGAGATAGAGTTGGAACTTACAAGCAAGGAGAAGAGGAGGACTTACTACATATTTCAGGTAGGTATCTTTTCGATATTCTAATCTCTCTAAGGAAAACATAGATATTTTTTCCCCTATTGTTTCAAGATTATACCACTATATCTAGGGAGTTTATTTTTGTTCGCAGAAGTGAATTTTCCATATAACTGCTTAACAACCATACTAGAGACTGAGATTTCCCTTAGTGGTTTCCTTGACTTAGGCATTTTTAACCTTGCAAAGCGACCTTAATTGACTTGTTCAAACAATAATTGACCTTAAGAAAAAACAATTCTAAGCTTGGTAGGGTTTTTTTTGTCATATTTTAAGAAAATTAGCCCCAACACACTCCTTGTTATGAGACAGAGTGACCCAGTGTAGTCTCTCGTCTCTCGAAGTGTGATGGTTTGCATTAGTACCCATTTTGCACATGTGATGGTCTTGTAGAATGCAAAAATTTACAGTTCTTTACCTTGTGTTAAATTATTCTTTCATCTAGAAGGCTTTATTGAGTCTATGCATTTGTATGTGTCTCTATAAAGCCATCATTGTGTTTACATTTGATTTTGTTAGTCTTTGATGAGAGTTTCCTTGGTTTTTTCTTTCTTCTTATCAATTAGGTTTTTGTAAACATTTGGCTTGATTGTTGATTAACTAAAGAATTTTTTTTTCTTTTTTATATTACAGTCTCATTCTGTGTGATTTGTTTCATCAATGATCTAGCTGCATTTTATTTTTGATCTAATTTGAAAATTAAAAGAAAAGAAAATAAAATTTGTATTTGCATTAGATATAGGGTTTTGGGTTTGAATTGGAAAAATTGCATTAAATTATTTGTTTAGGAAGATTTTTTTTGTTGCATATTTGATTTCTTCATTATTGTTTGTCTCTTGTCTCTAGTAGATAGATCTTCACCAAAAAATAAAAGAGTTCCTTTTATCATCCTAGTTGCGTCATAGGGAATTCAGGTAAACTCGTACCGTGAGCCTTGAAATTGAAACATAATTGAAGATCAACTTTTAAATTTAACCAATTAACGTAAGGAGAATTTGGAACATTAATGACACACATAGAGGTCTAGTCTATAGACATGTTCCAAAGTCGTTAAAAGTAGGAGTTTTTGTTACTTGTCTATGTTACATTCTGGGGGTAGTCGGTGTTTCACATACATAAGTATATTAGATCATTCTTCGCATAACCTTGGTTATATTAGATGACGCTCCACGTATGAAAAGTATATCAGAATACTTCCTATTATATAAACACATTAGATACAACTAACATGGATTGAGCTTCCATGTACCTCATGGTATATTTTTGAAGTCCCCTATAGGTTGGTATCCTTCCATAGGTAATCGAGTCAATTGCTTTGTCTCATGTGATACACTAAACACAACATTCAGGGAGATTTACTACACGTATTGGAAACAATATTATGCATTTCATAGTGATTTGGTAATCCTTATCTGATTAGTTATCCCTTTGTTTATTTTATGTCTTTTATTTATAAAATTGATTAATCCGTCATGGAAGAACATCCCCAAAAACCCTGTCGTTCACGCAAAATGCAAAGATTTCCTCCCTTACCTCCAAAGGAAACACCTGGTCATCGTAAGAATAAGAATACACAAACTATCGAAACTAGTACTTCAGAACCTTCCCCTTCTGGAACTACATCTAAAGTCAACCAACCAGAATCATCACTTCCCATAAGTAATGAACCCAAAATTACATCTTTACCAGCTCAAGAGTTTGATGCAGTTGAAACTAAGTCCCTTAAGACATTACAACCTGAGGTCACTGAACTTGAATTTTCAAATTCATATACATTACAACATGTAGTTATAAGACCCGAGGAACCTAAAATAAGTGAACGCATTACTTCAAGGCCTTCTTCTTCTCTTCCTCTACCTTTGTCTCAACCATAACCTGTATATTTCAGTACTAATGGAGAAAAACTTCCACTTGATCTTTTGAGTATTGAGGAAGTTATTGAAGAAGGGTATCAAAATTCATCGGTTGTACATTTAAGAGGGACTCCTATTTATCAAGCTCATCCTATTATTACTCCTTGTACTCGAGTACAAGATCCTTCACCCAAAACTCCTTGCTTCAACTCACCTTTAATTTTCCCTTTGCAACCTTCTTTGGGAAGTTTCACCATGATTGAGTCAATCATAGTTTCTCAACCCATATCCGCTATCATGAGTGAGTCAACTGAAGTTGTAGCTACTTCCATGTTTGTGAATTCGCTAGAAACCCATTTTTATGGAGGTATGTCAGTACCACTCGGCTACTAGTTACTATCTGGAACCATTTCAGGTGCTTTGACTAGTCCATGGACTTTATTCTTCATCTGGAATGCTATCTAGTACCTCTTTGATGAACACCTCACCACCTCTCTCACCTATTGTGTCTCAACCTTCTTTGGAGCAGTAATATGGCTCATTTATTATTAGATTGCGACATCTACAATAGCTTATCCCATCCTATACTAGGTACTCTCCTCCCGGGGGGGGAAGTTACCTCCATATTCTCCTTAGCTCTTGGAAAAGGGGTTACCTTTTGCTGGAATGTTTCCATATGGTAATCAAATTGGTTTTCCATCATATTCGAGTCCTCTTCCTATGGGTTCTTAATTTTGAGGAATGTATTCTAATCCTTAGCATCCTATGTTTCCTATTCAACCTGGTTTTTTTATGAATCAAATTTTGGCTTCTCAACCTATCTCGGCTACACCCCAGGTTCCTACTTGCAAACCTATTCAATCTATACCCCAATTTGCCCAATTTTTACCTCAAGTGAGTCAACCTATCCAACCTATATCTCAAACACAACCTATTCCATCGGTATCTGGGATTGCTCAAATCCCATCTACCGAGCTTTTTCAACGTGCTTTACAAACTCCATCGCTTGGTCAGTCTATACCTTAGATGCAAGTGAATCAACCTGTTCATGGTATCATATAGGTACCAACAAATCAACCCAATGTAGGGATGATGAAAATTCCTTCTGGGCAACAGTTCTAAGGTGTTCCACAGGTACTTGTTCGTCAAACTACTATTCCACAAATCCCTTATCAAGGACAATAGAATCAAGCACAACAATTTCAGCCTTATCAAGGTTTTATGGAACTAGACAACCGAGCTACATTTATCCCGGTTATCATAATACTCCTTATCATGGAATGAAAATACCAGTTTCTCAGCCCATTCTATCATACCCGAGATATCCTCCACCAGAGGTTAATCTTTACCCACAAGGTCAACCTCTACAAGAAGACTTAATAGGAAATTGATTTTTTTTGCAAACCTTGAGTTACCTGACTTAACTCGGCTAATCAATGACCCTGTTTGTGATTCTCCTTAGTGGCCGACTATTCCTACCAAATTTTCAAGTGATATTATGAAATTGAGCGGAAATCCTTGAGAAGACCCATCCACTCACATTATGACCTATCATTTATGGTGTTCATACAACTCCTTAATGATGATTCAATTCATTTACGACTTTTCCAAAAGAACTCTTACTGGTATGTCAGCTAAGTGGTATGTTGAATTTCCACAATCTTCATTTAACAACTTCAATGCCTTGGCAATTACGTTTTTGACCCATTTCCAATTACTTATCTGATATGAAACTAGAAACAAGCTTTTGACCTCTCAATATGACTACACTCATATCTCTGATCATATTCATGAGTGGAGGCGTTGACGGGATTGGTCAAAACTTTCATTATCGACCAATTATTGGCTTAATGGTTTATCAAATATTTGTTGCCATCCATAACTGAAGACATTCCTAAATGCAGAGTCGTTACTAAAGAGCAAGTCATTTCTCATACCTAATACCTTGATTTGATTTATACTCAATATGGCATGCTCTATTAAAAAATTCCCAATGCTCCGCATCTCAACATATTTTTCCACCTACTCCTACTAAGGAATCATATTTCATTTTGGGTGTGATTGGTTTTGCTAGTCAACAGACAATGAGTAAATTATTTGGTCCATCTCCTACTATGACTACTCAAAACCCATCCTCTGCTACTCCTACGACTCCTTCTGAGATTAATGTCATTCGATCTATGAAAGGAAAGTCTCAACGACCTAGAAGTAAGAATAAAGGTAAAGGAAAGAATAAGAAAAACAATTCTTTGCAGGAAAAACAAAATAATCAGTTTCTTGATGACAAATGAACGCCTCATTATCATTTCCTTATTTGTAACAAGGAACATTTTACTTGGGACTATCCACATCAGGAAAAAGTTAATCAATTCCTAATGTTGTCATTGAACACACCTACTATATTAAGAGACCCATTTCCAAACTCGGAGATGATTATGGTTTCTCGAGATCAAGCTACACCTTCCTAGGTAATGATGTTATCTTCCAACAAATATGAAGATGATGTCATGGTGGCTAAAAGAAATAAGACTATGGTAACTTGAATCCTCCGACTGGTAAGGATAATAACCAACCCTCCAGCTCCACTCAATATACCTTCAATCCTTCTCCAAATGAAATACCAACTGAATTAACCATTAAATCTCCTAAAAGCGTTATTCACAAATCATCATTCAATACTCATGCGAGAGCTACACAAAATTACAATATAGTTGAGGACTTAGCCCAAGCTGCTTTTGCTATGTCAACTCTCAATGTATCACAAAACTATCTTTGTTAAATTGAGGCTTCTCTGATCCATATCAAGTTTACGAGGGATTTTTCGGCATAAATCACATGATATTTCATTTGTCGACGCGTTTCGAACCAACTAGTGTGGTTCATCGTCAGGACAAGTTGAAAAATCAGATCCAACTTTGCATGTTAAATAGTTTGAGCAGAGTCTCCAATGGCTAACTAGACTAATGGCTAAATTTGACTTTGGACCAGGGTCATAAAAATAAGTTATTTAATAAATTAAATGGAATTTAGTTTATTGAAGTGCTTACCTTTAATATATTAATAAATTATATGTATTAATATATATATATATAAATATTAATATATTATATATTTAATATAATAATATATATATATATATTAATTGGTTTGTTAAGTTAATAGTAAGTAAAAGTATTAACTATATAATAAAATAAAAAATATAAATTTGAATATCTAATGTTTTTTTTGGCTGAAGCAAGAGCCGAACCTTCTATTTCATTAAAACAAAGGATAATTTACAAAGTGTACATAAACTTGTCAATAAAGATCACAGGAGAACAGGTACACCTGCCAAGGACAAGGACCCTCCCACTACCTCATGAAAGCAAAAAACACATGGAAAGCACCTCTCGGAGCCTACCAGCGTCAACGGTCAAACCTGACCCTCCAAAGAACATAAATGAAGGAAAGGACAAGACGCACCAACTGAAAAAGGAGAGATGGCACGATAGGCCCCACTAAACAGTGCAGACCATCCCAACCGTCCAGTCCAATTGCCAGATCCTATGGCCAGAAGCAATATTGCTGCTCCAAACCCACCCACTCTTTATCTCACGATGAAGGGCGATTTCCACAACGGCCACCATGCCATGTGTCGTGCTCCCAATGGGATCGCTCTCACAATTACAAAACCACTTACCACTTTGTAGACGCATGATCACTGGAAACCCGCCTATTGCCAGGACAACTAAGCCGGAAGGGGGAAGATGATGCCCACTGCTGTACCTCATTAAATTCCCATTCTGCCAACTCGTACCGAGAAACCTGAAGCTACTCCCAAGTTTATTTGGGAGATAAATCCGCATAGTGCTAACTAAAAACCTGGTAAACCCAGTCGAAATGATCTGGGAGAAGATGAGTCCACACATGACTCTCAGCCAATCTAGCTCCTCCTTCCGGGCTGAGTAAGTACCGCCCAGAGTTATCAATTTGTGGTATTCAACCTAGCTCGAAATCGGAAAACCTCCCTGTCCTCAGCATCTTGATCCTCAAAGATAGCCTTTAGACGACATGGAGGAATTTCTTGCCACTTTTTCTGCATTCCACCTTCCGCTTTGCTCACACCTTGATTGGCTAGCAAGTCGGCCAGTTTATTGGCATTACGACGAACATGGTTGAAACTTATGGTTTTAAGGCCTTGAAGATGCAATTGGATTTTTTGATGAACCTAGATAAGTTTCCAATGATTCGAGACTCTTTCCAGCCTGGAACCACCACTGGTTCTTTTCACTGCGTTGATTGTTATCTCAGAGTCTGCTTCCACAATGATATTTGAGCGATGATTCTGTGATAGAAACTCTAGACACTGCTCCAGTGCCATCACTTTCGCCATATTATTAGTAGCTCTCCCTAAATGATAGTGGAATATAAATATAATATTGCCCTCATCATCCCATAAAGCTCCTCCATAACTAGCAGTTCCCGAATTTCCTTTGGAGGCGCCATCAGTGTTGTATTTCAGAAAGCCTTTTGGTGGGGGTTGCCAGTAGTCCTTCTCTGTAACCATGGTTTTATCCTTTTTGTTTCTACCTTGAGGAGTTATCCCTTGCAATCCTAGTTTCCTGAGAATTCTCTGCTCTTCATCTGAGGGGGGATTCATGGGGATAATATCAACAGTGGAACTGACTATCTGTCTGATATGTTTCAAGATAAGATCAAGAAAATGTTGTGTTGAAGTCTTACCATTCTTGAAAATTCTTTTATTTCTTTCTTTCCAAACATTCTAGATAATAAAGCAGGGTGTGAAGGCCCAGGCCAAATTTAGGAATTCATTTTCCTTGAAGTTTTTTCTCCAGTGGTTTAGGGTATTTATGATACTTCCTCTGTCCCTATCTGACTGTTGGAAAATTGAAGAGAACAAATTCCACAGCCAGGTGGTATAAGAGCAGCTATTGAGAATATGTTCCATTGTCTCCTCTTGCTCCTCACAGAGCTGGCATCTAGAAGGCCCCATAATTCCCCTTCTTCTAATATTGTCCCAAGTCAATATTTTCTTGTGATGAACCAGCCACATAAAAAGCTTAATCTTTGTCCAACCTTGCTGCCTCCAGAGATGCGTCCAGAACTTGTCTGGAACACTATAATTCCTCCCAAGTAGAAAACCTTTAGCTTCCTTAAGATTAAAGGCTCCTCACTTGTTATTACCCCATCTCAATTGATCCTGCCCATCTGTTATTAAGATCATCCTTTTCTTGAGCAAGTCCCCAAGAGCCTCTACTTTGATTTTCAGGGGGCTGTCCTCTTCGCATTCAATGTTTCTCCAGCTTCTCCACTTTTCGGAGGTATGATAAATATACCAAAAATCCTTAACTCTGATTAACCCTTGGGCATATGTTTCCTGCTTGAGGCTTATAAAATCTTCTGTTAACAGTGTTGGTTCCTACTGCCATTTGTCCTCCCAAAAAAGAGCAAGATCTCCTGCTCTAATTTCCCAGAAACTGTTCTTTTGAACTAGGCTTCTATTCTCCCAGGCTCTGTTCCATATGTAGGAGCCTTTTATAGTTCCAGACATTCTTATGAGATCATTATTGTGCCGCGAGTTGGAATATTTCTCTTTCCATATCCTGGCCCACTACGCTTTTGGCTCCTGCACCCATCTCCACCATAGTTTGGCTCCTAGAGCTTTACAAAGAATCTCTTGATTGTCCAAGCCAAGTCCCACCTGACTTTTGGGTTTGCATATTTTTTCCCAGGAAACCAGGGCCCATTTCTTTCTAGTGTCCTCCTTTCCCCACAGGAAGTCTCTTTGTATGTATTTGATTTTCTCTAAGACACCTTTTGGAGTTGGGAGAGCTAATAACATGAAAACTGGGATGGATTGTAGAACAATCTTTGTTAGAGCTAACCTTCCGGCCAGGTTCAAGGCACAAAAGGTCCAATTTTTTACTCTATCTTGCATATTATTAATAACCGGTTCCCAAATACTCTTTTGCATGGGTCTGGTAGTGAGAGGTATTCCTAAATATTTAGAGGGGAGGGAATCTCGTTGGAAGCTAAGAATTCTTGAGATATTTCTTTAGATAGCAATGTTTTTTTTCTCGGCAATACTAACTACTTTTATATTAAAATGTACAGAGAAATTTTACAACCATAGAAGCTGGCAACCCAGAGCCAACTTTGGCTCCATGGGTAGCAAAGATCGACACATACAGTTGCCTCGCACGACGACATTATCAAAAGACTGCGACATTGTCTAAAGACTAACACTGAGAGAATCTAGAGAAGCTTCATGACAGCCCACGCAGGGGCATTTCCAGAACAGTCTTGTATAGCATTGCTTCTATAAAATTCGACAATAAAACCAAGAACATACAAAAGACAGGCCATGCCTTGACCCAGGTTCAAAACTGACGGCTTCACTTCAATTAGAACACCTATAGCCGCGAGCAGAATGTAGCAAACTGAGGAAAATAGACAAGAAACAAACATAAACTTGCAATTGACCAGAACCCGACTTGAGTGAATTCGACCTGAGTGTAGGAGGCACCGGCTCATCGACGCCTTCTGGAGCTATTCCTCAGGCATCTCCTCCTCAATTGTGTACCCCCATTGATCCTATGGACTACCCACCCGTGCATCGATGGGCTTTTGCTGCGGGGAAGGCGATTCTGGTTCACGAGAATGAGAGGGTGGCAGAGGGCACGCTGCTTCTGAAGTGCCTTCCACAGAAGACGTCTGTCCCAATGGACACTTACCCTTACCCTTTCCTGAGCATTCCACCGCATTTGAAGGCTCCTCTGATATGAGGTTCTCTTTGCCGCACTCTGAGCCATCCTCCCCACGAACCAAGGGCGACCCCTCCTCATTCCCCTCTGGGGTGTTAGTGAAAAGCACCGAAATGTGTGCGTTGATACCTGAATTTCCCCTGGAGCTGCCCAACGAGAAGATGACTGAGCCGAAGGCAGGTAGCACTGGTTCCCCAGCATCACAATTGCCCACCTCCACCGCTTGGCCTGGCTGAATTGGGGTGGCTCCCCTTCTGCGATGGCAATAACAACAACAACAGTGGTGATGAGAGTCCACTACAAGAGGGCGGGAGGATGCTCCACGTCCCGAGATTCGCCTGCAAGGCATCCTCTCCCGCACCATGAAATCCACCAGTTGAGCACTCCGTTTACCAGCAATACTATAACAAAGAGCCTGTTGCTCCCAAATTGGGATGGAGCCGAGCTCAAGAGAGCCAAGACACAGGCTGAGAAGCGGGGAAATGAGGCAGGCCTCTTTCCAGCACTCCACCTCTAGCTCTCGGCTCGAGTTCTCAGCTGGCTCAGAGTTTTGTTCCCAGTAAATTGCCACCATATCCAACAAACCAGCACATTTAACGTCGTCGACTTCTGCATTGAAGGGACCTTCAGTAAATGTTGTGTGCAAGGTTTCCCACGCCTCAAGCGGCTCCATTAAGGATGCCCTGTAACCTCACCCGCGTCTGAGCTTTGGCGGCTTGAGGCATTTAAGGCTCCTGCGTCTTCATGTGGCAGCTAGTGCTCGCCATGTGGCTCCTCCCTTTCCCGACGTTGGACACCCGCATCCGGGGTTTGGATAGCAATGTTAGTGTTAAAGAAGAAGATTTTTGATTTAGAGAGGTTGACTTCCATACTTGTAGCCAGGGCAAAATCTTTAAGAATTTGTTTGTAGGCCAAAGCCTCTTTGACTGATGGAATGCCTTGTAGTAAGGTATCATCAACAAATTGTTGATGAGTCAGCACAAAACTGTTCTCTAAAATTTGAAGACCCCTAATTTTACCCAAAACCTTGGCCTGCTTAATGGATTGCCCAAGCCCTTCCATCATAAGAATGAAGAGGAAGGGGGAGAGAGGGTCTCCCTGCCTGAGGCCTCTAGAAGGATTGAAGATTTATGAGGGAGAGCCATTAACTAGAATGGAAAAGCTGGAGGAGGTCACTAGTGCCATAACCCATCTGACCTAGTTGTGGTCGAACCCAAAGGTAGAGAGAACCTTCTTGATATAATTCCAATTCACCTTGTCATACGCTTTGGCAATGTCCAATTACATGATCATCCCCACCTATTTTTTGCTGGTAAGTGTGTGCACCACCTCATGAGCTTGAATAATGTTGTCTAGAATATGTCTCCCCTCCACATAACCTAATTGTTCTTCATACACTAGCGAGGGGAGGAGAGGTTTGAGTCTATTAGCCACTACTTTGGATATTATCTTGTAAACCACATTACATAAGGAAATAGGTCTCTACTTGTCTACAGATTGAGCTGTGTCTTGTTTGGGAATAAGGGAAATAAAGGAAGTGTTAAGAGCTTTTAAGATAGTTTTGCTTCTCTTGGAATCCTCAACCACATTCACAATGTTCTCTTTGACGATATGCCAACACGCTTTAAAAAAATCCACATCGAAACCATCTGGGCCTGGTGCTTTGCCATTCTTCATATCTTTGAGAAACTCACTGACCTTCTCTTCCTCAACTGGTCAATTGAGGTTAAAATTGTCCTCTCTGGACACCAGTTTGGGGATATGCCCATTTATTCCCCTGATGAACTGATCCCTATCTAGAGTGTTTTCCCGAGTGATATTCGAGAAATGTTGGACAAGCACAACTTCAATATCTTTATGAGTGGTTTGAATTTCCCCTCCCTCATCTTTAATCATGGAAATTCTGTTGTGAGCTCTGTTAGCCATTGTGGATCTGTGAAAAAATCTGGTGTTCCGTTCTCCTTCCTTGAGCCATCGAATTTTGGATTTTTGACTCCAAAATATTTCCTCTTGTTTGCATAAATTTTCCCAAACTAGATGGTATTTATCAGCCTGCTCACTTTTAGCTTTGTCAAATCCATCGCTTATCAGAGCCTTGTTGAGTTCTAGAATTTTGATTTCCACTGATTGTTTTTCCTCAAAAATGTTTCCAAAATCTTTTTGGTTCCATTCCTTTAGTCTGAGCTTAATGTGCTTTAGTATTTTATGAAGAAGGTACATCTTAGAACCTTGGATTTTCAAGTCTTCAGCCCACCATTTTTCAATATTAATAAAGAGATCCGGGTGGGAGAGCCAAATGTTTTCGAATCTGAAGGGTCTATTCCTGGGAGAATCTATACCCTTGATTTCCAACTGAATCGGCCAGTGATCTGAACCTCCAAAAGGAAGCACTCTGGCTGTTATTTCACTATTTAGAAACATTAGTTCCTGTGATATCATAAAGCGGTCTAACTTAGACGCTACCAGTGCCTCACCTCCTCTTTTATTGTTCCATGTAAAAATGCCATTGCTTGAATTTGACTCAACCAAATTCATATTGTTTGTAAATGATTGGAACACTAAGGAGTCTTTGTTGAGCACTTTGGTGCCTCCTTTTTTCTCTAAGAGAGATTTGATCATGTTAAAATCTCCTCCCATGATCCAAGGCATTCCAGCCTATCTGCTCCTGAGGTCACTAAGGGCTTCTAACGATTTGAGTTTATCCTCTAATTTTTGAGGACCATAAACATTTGTAACTAGGAATGTTTCCGAGACCCCAACCGGTTGGATGACCGATGAAAGATAATTCCTTGATGCCTCTGCATCCATAATGCTGATCCTTTGGGGATTCCAAAGAGTAAGAATACCCCCCGCTGTGTTCTCAGATTTAAACTCTAGAAAATCATATCTAATGAGCCATTTGCTGTGTATGAGTCTTATTTTCTGAATGGAACATTTCGTTTCCTGGATGAAAATCATGTCCGGCATATCTTGTTTCATTCTATAACTAAGCAATATTTGTTTTATTTTACTTCCTAGACCTCTAATATTCCAAGATGTAAATTTCATATTTAAAGAATTGTAAAGGAGTAACTGGTTAGGTCTTTCATCTTACTTGAATCTATCATTAGCTTTCCACACTCCATCAAAAGTTCCTTCTTCTTTTTCCGGCCTCTCTTCTTACCAGCATTTCTAGGAGCTAGTCATGGGGTTGGTTTCATTGTTTTCACTCCTTTGTTTTCTAGCTTGTTAGTGGTTATTCCTCTTTCTAACCCTCTTTCCTGAGTCTTCCATAAAAACAACTGTTGTATTTTATTGCAATCCTCTTGGGGTAGTGATTCTATCCCTCCTGTGGTTCCCTGCATCAAGAACCCTTCCAGATCTAGGTGTTCCTTTTCTAGAATTTCTTGCAGTTCATGGTCTTCTAGATCTGTTTCACTTTGGGTCATTTCCATATCCATTTCTTCTTTAGTCTCACTATTCATAGTTTCTTTCCTGTTGCAAATCTCTTGTGTTATGTTGTAGTTCTCCTCCTTCTCTTTTTCCTTAGGTCCTTCCCTCATTGCGTGATCTACACTTGTCATTTCTTCATTTTCTTCCAGTACTTGAAACCTGTTCAGGTTGATATTTTGCTCCTCACTGTATTGTTTCCTTGATCCATTTTTGCCTCCTTTTCCTTTACTTACCACTTTTTGAAAGTTTTCAGTTTCCTTCACAGTATTAGGTTTTCCTTTATTGTCTACTTTACTAAGAGGATAGTCTCTAATCAGGTGACCATGTTCGTGGCATCTACGACATCTGAACGAGATATGCTCATAATCCACAGTTTGGACCCATTCCTCATCAAAAACTTCCAGGATTAATTCATCTAGGAGAGCGCCTGATAGATCCATTTCTACACAAATCCTAGCATAGGAAGTATATTTACCCCGTCTTGTGGCTTCCGAAGCTTTCAAAAAACGACCTAGTTTATTGCCAATGGCAGCAAGCGACCCATGTTGTCAATAATCGGGAGGTAGGGAATAGAGCCTTACCCAAACAGGTACTGAGGTGAATGTCTCCCTTTCTAGAACAAATTTCATCTTCCATGGCCTCATATAGAGGCTTGTTGCTGCAAAAAAGTAGGGTCCTCCTTCGAATATTTTGTCTTTATCTTCAATGTTAGTAAATACCATGGTAAAAAAACCCTTTGACCCCAGATGGAGTTCAATACTACCTTTGGGTTTCCAGTGGTATTTGATCCATATCTGTAATGCCTTTTCAGAGGGCCAAATTCCCATGAATTTGCAGATTATGGCGTAAGTCCCCATATGTTCCCTGTGCTCCTGTAGAGCAGGATCATTCAACACTACTCTAGGAGTAATCTTCGTTTTGGGTCTGCACGGTCCCTTTTGATATTTTTCCCTTGTTCCCTGCGTTTTATCTTCTTCCTCTTTGTCCTTTACGCTACTATCTTCCTTGGACCTGGCCCATCTGACTCCTTTTCATTATTTTTCCCCCTTCCTCACCAGAACCTCTGACTTTACCCAGTGGTGACTTGCCTCTGTCGGTAGTCACTTCCTTGTAGGATCCACTCCCTCCTCTGCTGCGCTCCATAGGGAGCAACCTTAGAGCCCCTCTGCAACCCTAGTTTCGCGTCCTCGAGTTCGCAGTCGCTCTCCCAAGGCAAACATCCTCTAGCTTCATTTTAAAATCTGAATATCTAATTGTTAAATTAACCTAAAAAAAATAAATAAATAAATAAATAAATTTAAATTACCCAGATTTAAATTAATTGTATATATGAATATACTTAAAGGATTAAACTACCTTATAAAAATTAAATATATATATATATATATATATATATATATATATATATATATATATATATATATAATATATATATATATAATAAAATAAATTAATTTAATTAAGAAAATAGTTAGTTATAAAAGGTACTAATAGTATAAAAATATTAAAATAAGTCCAAGGGTGGAAAGAATAAAAATATTTTAAATAATCTGATAAAATAATTGTATATGTTGAATTAACTTATTATTATAATTATCTAACAGTTCAAATAAATAGATGAGTCAAAAAAAGAGGAGGGGGGAGACGAAGAAAGTGACTAGGAAGAGAGTGCTGGGTCCCAACACCTACTGATTCTCCAACCATCCTCTCTATTGAGATTGCTCGGCCTCTTTTCAATCTCAAGAGCTTCCCTAAATTTCCGATGATGGAACTGCAAAATTCTAGCAATAACACTAGCCTCCTCAATACAAACATGATGATTGGTTTTTTCTACATGCTCAGCTAAAGTCGAAGACTTTGTTCTTCCATGCTTAAGGTCAGCTGTGTGCTCACTAATCCTTTGATTAATGGAGCAACCAGTCTCACCAATATAGGGGGTCCCACAGGAACAAGGGATAATATATACCCCTTTCATATCTTTAGGTTCAATAGGCTCCTTCGCTAATCTGAGGGACATATGAATGGTGTTAAGGGGCCTAAAGGTCATGGGGACACTATGCATCTTGAGAATCCTTGCAATATTATCAGTGGTCCCTTGAACAAACGGAAGATGGACACCTGGAATCCGTTCCTTCGGTTCCCTTTTAGCATGAGAATTCTTGGCAGCTTTTAGGAAAGCCTTATGACCCATGTATCTACTATAACCATTCTCAACAAATACATCAAGGAGATGGGATTTTTATTTCACAAAACTCTTTTTATCCGAGATCCTTAGGGCTCGAGTAGCAAGGGTATTGAGAACACCCATCTTCTGAGCCAGGAAATGGTGGGAACTGGCATGAAGATACTACCACGTATGCGTTTTCTTTCAAAAACTTGGTGGGAGAGGGAACCATCACTATTCTTAGAAGTAAGAATATCAAGGAAAGGGAGGCAACCATTAACTTCCTGTTCCTTAGTGAACTTAATGGCCGAGGACTGATTGTTGAGATGATCGAAGAAGAGATCTAATTCCTCTTGGCCGTGAGACCAGATGATATTGGTGTCATCCACATACCTTTTCCAAAGCTTGGGCAGGAGTCAGGATGAGTTTAGAGCCTTGGACTCAAAATATTCCATAAAAATATTAGCAACGATAGGGGATAGGGGTGAGCCCATGGCAACCCCACAGGTTTGCTCAAAGAACTCTCCCTCAAAATTGAAAAAGGTGGAAGTGAGGCAGATCTCAACTAACCAAGCGGTGTCAAGATCTGTTAGGTGGTTGATAACCTCCATGGCATCATTAATAGGGATGCAAGTGAACAGGGAAACTACATCAAAACTAACAAGAATGTCCCCAAGGTCAAGCTTAATGTCCTTGAGTTCATCAATAAAGGAAGCAGAGTCTTTTACAAAGGACTCTGTACGACCAACTAAGGGCTTAAGCCTTAATGCAAGGAACTTAGCAAGAAGGTAGGTAGGACCTCCAATGGTGTTGACAATGGGCCTTAAGAGAGCTCCTTCCTTGTGAATTTTGGGGAGACCATAGATCTTAGGAGTGATAGGGTTGCTCTCAATGAGTTTATGGTGTAGGGAACTCACTGAGCTAATGGATTTAAGGGCAAGAGCCACATTCCTAGCCATCTTTTTTAACGGGTTTTTGGGAAGATTTTTATAGCTACCACTATTATGAAGATGATCCAACATCTTATTGCGGTAATCAACCCTATTAAGAATGACGACAACTCCACCCTTGTATGCCTTTAGAACAACAATATCTTTGTTCTGGTTTAAGGATCCGAGGGTTACTGATTCTTCCTTGCTAAGGTTGCTCTTAGGGGGCTTAGCCTTTCTCAAGACAACCGCACAATCTTGCCTAATAGTGTCCTTGATCCTATCAAGTAAACCTTTGATCCCAAACTCTATGTCACAAATGATATCATCTATAGGGATTTTCTTAGGGGCTAAGGCAAAATTTAATCCTTTACCCAAAACTTTAAAAAATGAAGGGGGAAAAGAGAAACTAGAAAGATTTATAACCTTGTTATTAAAATGAGAAGGAGGGGGAAGATTACTAATACCATTAGTACTATGATTTAAATTATTATTATCAATATTCAATATCTTATTACTTTCCATGTTAGAACTAAAATTGTTTGTATTAATAAATAATGTATCCTTTTTATTAATATTATCATTATTCTTATTATTAATCTCGACCATAATACTACTACTATTATTACTATTGTTATTATTATTATTAAGAATATTATTATAATCATAATAATAAGAATAAGAATAAGAATAGATAAAGATAAGAATAATAATAATAATAATAATTATTATTATTATTAATATTATTATTATTACAATTGTTAAATAAATTATTATTATTATTATTATTATTACATGTTAGATTATACGTTAGATTACTATTATAGGTTAGATTTTTGGGAAAAGCTATCTTTCCCAAAAGAGGTGTTTACTTGTAGAAATTGGAGGGATATATCCTTCATATTGAAACACTGTCGTCTTTAATCACGAGAACCATACACCTCATATGGGCTTCACTCAATGAAACTCTTACATATCACGTGCATTCATGGCATACTAAACAATACCCTTATTTTCACTACATATTGAAAAATACCTATAAAAATCACGTTATCTAACACCCTACCAATACAAACACAATACACCTTCCCAAGTTTAAAAACCCTTACTTGTGCTAGATATTGTAGGTAACCATTTTTTCATTAACTTTCGGCTTGATTTTTTATACATTCCAATATAAAAACCTTTTACCCCCTATTATATGATCAATATATTATGTCATTTTGTCCTCAATATATATGACCCAATATGAATGCATGTGGTATGGTATCACTCACCTAGTGAAGCCCTTGTGATACACCTAAACTTCCACCCCAACTGGCATACATCATGATCCAAGTTGTTGTTAGAAGTAAAAATATCGATCAGATGATTGTGGATGAAGGTGCTTCGACTTGTATCATGCCGCTTTCATGTTAGAAATTTATTGGTTCTCCTCAGCTTAATCAGTCACCCACTACTCTTAAGGCTTTTGATGGAAGAGGTTTCAAACCTTACGGGATTTTGAATTCATTACAAGTAGAATCCACTGGAAATATGGTCTTAGTAGAAGTTGAAGTCATAGATGGACCTTTGGATTATAACCTCATACTGGGCTGAACATGGATTTATGACATGGAATTTGTGGTCTTGACCTATTTTAGGATGATTGATTTCCCTCACCAAGGGGGCATCTTGGCCATTGATCAACTTATCCTTTTTTCTAGTAATTCTCAAACTACTAGAAGCATTCCACTTGTGGGTGAATCCCCACAACGTTATCAACATGTCGGAGTAGGTTTTCTTAAGGATTCCTCTTTGATGGGAACGTTTTCACTCCCTCCTCCTAAAATTCTCGATCTGGTTTCCTTTGTTAATATAATTTCCTCTTGTACTATTCCATATTATCTTTGGATAATACTAGACATTTGGTGATTGTATGTCGCGCAATTCTATAAAGCTTGAATATGAAGTAATTTACTCAACCTATTTGGCAAATTACGATATCAATTTCTAAATAACTTGGGTTGATTATTCCCAGGATTTTGGTTTGTCTTCTGGCCCTTTCACCAATACATTCTCTATTGATGAAAGCATCATGGAAATCATGATGTCAGATGAACCACCATGGGATGATAATCATAATCGTTCCTCATTACCTGTAACCTTTGAGAATAATCTTCGAGATATTTATTCACCCAATGTTACTGAGCCATAGAAGGATTTCATATCTATTCATGATGTCGATTTTTAGAATAACTTAGCAAATATTGGAGAAATCATTCCTTTTGATATCTCAATTAAACCCAAAGTTGTGGAAAATGTCCATATTGGTGCATCTTGTTCTCTTGATGAGGTCAAGATTTATAAAGCCCTTTTTCAATAATTTCGCGACTTTTTCTCCTATACATACAAAGAGATGCCAGGTATTGATCCAAATATCATGGTACATGATATTAAAAATTATCTGGATGCTAAGCTAGTTTGACAACGCCTACGTCCATTTCATACTAAGAAAGCTACTATGATTAAGGAAGAAGTTGAAAAACTTGTGCACGTTAGTTTTATTTACTTAGTTCCTCTCATTGATTGGGTTTCAAACATAGTTCCTGTAGTGAAAAAACATGGAATGATTTGAGTATGCATCGACTATCAGAATATTAACCATGTTTGTCCCAAATACAACTACATAACCCCGTTCATCGACCAAATTATTGATTACTATATTGGAAGCGAAATGTTTTCCTTTATGGATGGTTTTTCTAGTTACAATAAAGTCAACATACTCCCACCAGACAAACATATGGCTACATTTATTTTTCCATGGGGCATGTTTGTCTATCATAAACTCCCTTTTGGTTTGAAGAAAATTGGTGAAACTTTCCAGAGGGCCACAAATTATTCCTTCCATGATATCAATCATATCATACAACCATATTTGGATGATTTACCTACCCACTCAAAAAATCATGAGGATCGTCCAATGCATCTCAAGGAAATTATCCTATGTTGTCGACATTAAAATATCAGATTAAATCTGTACAAGTGTGCATTTTGTATTCAATCTAGTAGAATTCTCAGATTCATTGTGTCAAAGAAAGGAATCTGCATCGATCCACTCAAATTACATTCAATTATTTATTTTTTTGCACCTTCCTCACTAGTTCAGTTACAATGCCTCCAAGGGAAGGCTAACTCTCTATGAAGATTCATCCCAAACTATGCAAAAATTACGAAATGATTTACTCACCTATTGAAAAAAGGGGTTCCCTTCCATTGGGATGATAAAACCCAAAAGGTGATTGATGCTCTGAAATATGTCCTAGTTCAAGCATCCTTATTGCATCCCTCTAACTATCAATGAGACTATTTCATGTATCTTGTTGTAGTTGTTACCACCATTTCCATGGTGTTGGTCCAAGAAGATGACATAGGGGGCAAACATCCCATATATTATTTGAACTTAAATTTAAATGACATTGAAATCAAATACACTCACATTGAAAAGTTAAATTTGGCAGTGATGCAAAATATCCAAATATTTCACCACTATATTCTCCTTTGGAAGACTATAGTAGTTTCTAATTGCAACCTGATGACTTACTTTTTATCACGTCAATTGTTGGGGGGGTAATACTCTAAATGGATTGTTATTCTCCAGGATTTTGATTTGGAATTTTTCAAATCCAAATCTAAGAAGTCCTTAGTCTTTGATGAACTGATATGCGACCTTCCCTAATCTAAACCTTAGTCGAAATTTTATGATTCCATTCCCAATGAGTCATTGTTTCTGATTGATTCATATAATCTCTAGTATGGATATATCATTATTTATCTTCGGACCCAAACTTTTTGGCATAACACCTCTTGCTCTGATCAATGTCGCATTCAATACCAAGCTCGAAATTACATTATACATAGCGACACCCTATATTGTCGTGGTGTCGATACGCTCTTTAGATTGCACCTCACTCATGAGGAGGCTGAGAAATATTTGAATGTATGTCACGCTGGAGCATGTGGTAGACATAAGTCTGGCTATGCCACCACCCAAAATATTTTGCCAGCTGGTTACTTTTGGCCACCCATGTTTCACAATTACATCCTTACAGTCCAAAAGTGTCACACTTGCCAGATTTATAATTGTAAAGCCCATGATCCACCTATTCTTATGCATCCTTTTATCATTGTTGGACCTTTTGAAAAATGGGGTATTGACTTCATGACTTGTAACCCTCATTCGACTGAGGGGCATGGCTATGTTATTGTGGCTATAGACTCTTTTACCAAATGGGTTAAAGTGTTTCCTACATAAAACAACGATGACGAAATGATTGTATTATTTCTTTTCAACCATGTCATTGCCAGATTTGGTGTGCCGCAAACTATCGTTATAGACCATGATAAACATTTCAACAATTACATGATGTCTAAACTTATCACTAAGTTAGGCCTTTAGCATGATAGTTTGACTCCCTATTACCCAAAAGCCAACGAGAAAGTAGTATCCATTAACAAGGTTTTGAAAACAATGTTGCAACGCATGATAGGGATTCATAATTCGAATTGGCACCTCATTTATTTTCTTCTTTGTGTGAAATACAAGACATCTATCTAAATTGCGACTGGATTTACACCATTTTGGTTAGTGTATGGTCTAGAAGCATTCCTTCCCATTTAATGTGAGATTACATCTTTAAACCTTGTTGTCTAGCTTCTTCCTGCAACTTCCACAAAAGAAGTGATTTTTTCATCTAGCCTGCAAAAAATGCGTCAAAGCATAGTATGACAAAAATGTTAAATATCATGGCTTCTAGGAAGGTGATCTCGTCCTTTTATATGATCAGGAAGCTGATAAATTATGGGTTGGAAAGATCGAACCAGTGTGTTTAGGCCCGTATATAGTCAAATATGTACTTGTGAAAGGGGCTTATGAGCTCATTTATTTTGATGGAATTCCTTTGGCAGAAATCCCAGAAATGGGTTGTAACTAAAAAAACACTATGCCTAAATTACCTTTGCATAGTTACTATATACATACAATATAGGTGTGTTAATGTGTTTTTAGTGTGTTTCCTTCGTAGTTTCCTACCATCTCTATTAATCTTGAGTTACATTTGATTTTCAGAGGTTGACATTCCCTCAACAATATGTTGGTTATGTTGATGGCACTAGTTGTAGTACTCAGAACCTTTCCTCCATAGTGTGGGGTATTTATGCTCCAAATTGCGAGTTAGTAAGTCTACAAGGAATTTGTATCATTCGATCAAATAATAATATCGTTGAGCATAACACAGTGATTGAATTATTATCTAATGTTGTTTCTCATGACATTCACCATTTGATGGTCATAATTGATTCACAACTCATAGTATTACATCTGAACAATGTTTATTCACTACGAAGTCCAACTATGCTGCACATGTTTTTAAGGTTTCACCTTCTAGAAAGACATTTTGAATACATTCAATATCAACATATTCCTAGAAGTCCAAATGCAATAATTGATGCATTAGCTAGTTATGTTTTAGACAGAAATTTACAATACATGTAAATATTTTAATCAACATCACACATTGAACAAGAAAATAGAGAAAATAGAAAACATTGATAGATATATATATATAGAGTTTGGTTTTATAAAAAAAAATTGTCTGAGACACATATGGACACATGACCTATAATATAAAAATATATGTAGAAAAAATATCGCTCAAAGTCCTCCTAGTTGAGTAGTCCCAATGATGATCGCGATAACACAAAATCATGCTAGCAACTTTGCACAACAACCAACTAATGTGATCTGACACTCCAATTGTGTATCACTGCAATTGCATAGGGATCTCGTTGAACCTAACTTTGGCACACTACGGGTCAAACCATTAACATGGCGCTCAAACTTAGCAAGAGTCTCAGCTTTGTTGAGATCCTACATGTCCTCCTCTACTCCTGCAAAAAATCCAATCGATGCAAGTTGTGGTTGTCCCCACAACTAAAGGTATGATGAGCCTACTAGTCGTACAGGTCCAATATCGGCATGTGAAGCCAATAGTTAGTCTTTGATACATTAAAAACTTAAAAAATTGTAAAATAAAAATAAAAAATAAAAAAACATGCAAAATGAAAATGTTTTACCTATATCACCCCATTGCTCGCCTTCAGGTAAAATGAGCTCTTGGTCTCCTCGGAAATCAACCTTAGTGTATTGATAGTCCTCAATCATGATAAGTTGTACTTGTGGCCATCTAAATAAAGTAGGGGTAAAGCTCATTGGAGATGCACCCACATGACAAGACATGAGATCTACCCATTGCCTCATCTGTGGAGCCCTAGGTCTTGGGAGCTCGCAAGAAATCCACTAAGGATAAAGTAATGGCATCCTCTCCAAATAAAAAGATATCAAAATAGAACCATACCCAAAGTTCTTCAAATGCCCATCCTTTGTTTTGTTAAGTTGTTGCTTCAAGTTTGCTAATACCCCTTCACTTCAGTTGAAGGTAGTAGGTTCTATGCAATCCAATGCATATTGCATTTGGGACTTGGTAGCCAAATGCAAAGTGACATTGCCAACCAACCGAGTGATAGTGAAGATTATAGTCCTGAGAGGCAGTTGAATCACATCCTTAATTTCTTTCTTTCCATATTTTGTTTCCTAAGAACAAGGCCTACAATGAACAACTATGTAGTTCTTCATAGTTTCACCACCTCTTCTCATGACGAATAGTGAGATAGGAGCTCCTCTCTGAGATAACCCAATCAGAAAATAAATATATTCTACCTCTATTGTGACAGTATCTGTTCTGATCCTAAAAAATTGTCCTTGAATATCCCATGACCTGACCAAATATTCCAGTAACTCAAGCTTAGCTCTCATGCCTGAAATCCATAAAAAATTAAGAAGTCCATAGTTCCTTGAGGGTCATATTGTTTCCTAGTAATTTGCATCATCCAAATATTGGGATTCATATTCTCTTTCTCTCCAACTTAAAACCATTTTTGTTCCATTGAATAGCTGCAAAATCACAAGAAAAAAACTTAGAATCATCCTTGTGCAAAAATTTGAGAGAAATCTAACTCAAAAACATAAGAAAATTTCTCCAAATGTGGCATCACACCTGCATTTAAAGGGACAGAGCGACACAACACATTTTTCCTTCTTGGTAGGTGCACTTGTCCTCTCTTCCCAGTGTAGATCAAGTAGAGCTAGCACACCTTTTGATATAAAGAGGGTGCGATGGGCCTAGGGCAAAAATTTAAACCCTAAAATGCTAAGAAAACTCAAAAAAATGCATCAAATGAAAATATGAAAAGGAGAGAAAGGATAAATCTTCATGATTATTGGGTTGGGAAATCTGCTTGGCTTTGGTTAATCACACCATATCAAAAGCTTTCATAATCGATTTAGAGTCAATGCTACCAACCCCATAAAGTGTCATTGATGTGTTCAAGAGAAGTCCTTTAGCTGACATATGCTACAATACATTGGGCCTTGCTTCATGTTTGTCATCTCTAAACCAGCTCTATATCAACATCATTTTATCTCAAATCTTGATACCCGTTTCATGTCGTTGATGGGGGATAAACCAAGGCCCTCGTGTGATGAGTCACTTTTTGTCGACATGATCTCATTATCCAAGAATTTTACTTAGAAAATCCCTTTAGTGCCTTCAAGCTTGCATACCTAAATGACTAGTTTCCTCACTTTCGGTGACAAGTTTTCATCACTGGCCTTCGACCAAGAGATTCCGTGTGGTGTTCGATTTCAACTCATTTTCACGCTGCATAGATTTTACTATAGTACCTTGAGAGTCATTATCATTATTAGTGGTTTCTCTCGCATCTGTTAACGACTTACATTATTGGTCGGTTATCATATGGTGTCTACCATTTTTGACTCCAACTCATTTATTCACATGGTTAGACTCACACTATCAAGTAATGAGGTAGAATACCTAGGATCTAGTTCCATCCATCCAGGATGTGATTTCAAGATTCATACAATATTACAAAGTATGATGGTTATGATCATTCAAATAGTCATCCAAGCATGGTTCCACACTTTATCATCTATGGACAAGACTTATTGAACATTGTACATGTACAATGGCTTATATGTTGAGCATGGGTATGCCTCCCTCAATAATGACAGCTCCTGGTGTAACAGCAAGTACCAGCTTAACCTGGGGAGTTGGTGATTTGGTAACAGTAGGTTCCATATCATGATGATAATATGTATTGTAAATAATGATGATCTCGATCAATTTGTTCTTAATCTAGACTTATCACAAGGTAAAGCACTTCAGTCCTCAACCACTTCTTCTGAATTTGTACTTTAGTAGGCAATCTATTATAGGCCACTTTTTCACATCCACTTAAAAGGCCTGAGAACTGGATCAATCAACATCCTTGAAAATATTTCCATTATCCTTTTGCAAAGCCCTAAGCATCACATCTCCAAAAAATTTGAGTTTCTAGTTCAATCTGCTAAAAACTATTCTTTTAGCCCCAACACACCCTGCATATCTGTTTACCTGCAATGGTACTGACCAGTGTAGGTTTCTCTACTTTGTAGGTGCGATGATTCTAGAATTTTGGGAAAAATAAAAAATATTTTCAAATTTTCTCCATCTATAAGCGTCTAAGGTGGTTTTAACCATTTACCATGGATAGCGATTTAGAATTCCTACTCTATAGATCTTTTTTTTTTTTTTTTTGTTGTGGTTCACGGCCTGCAACTGGCCGCTACATCCATAGGAATGGATCACGGCATTTCCCCGAAGGGAACTGCTCGTCGGCTTTTTCTTGCTAAGCCTGGCCCCAAGGGCGTCGAGGAGATTTGACCCCGTGACCTCCCAATTGGCAAGGTACTTAGCAACGGGAACTCGACCATTTGAGCTATCCCTTGGGGTTTCTACTCTATAGATCTTATCTCTTATCCTTAGATATTATCCTCCTTCATATGTAGATCTCTATTTTAGATTGGTAAATCCTAAAATACCACTTTTACCCTATAAATTCACTGCCTCCCATAGAGTCTGGGTTGGATTTTATAGATTACTAGTGCCCTTATCTTGCTACTTTGAGATTAAGCAATCATCTTTCATTTATGCATTAGGGTTGAGTTTGAAGGTTTGTTTTATCGCAAGGAAGCACAAGACAATTGGGGAGACATTTATAAATGGTTGTAACTCTCTCCTTCATTTATTAATACAAAAAGTACTTTATTCCCCTATATGTGTGTCGTATTGATGCTTTGTATTTCAATGCCATTTGAATCATTGATTAGAGACATTAGTTTATGTTATGGATATTATAGTTCTGTTGCTTGTTTTAATCATTATTGTAGGTTCTGTTTATAGATATTAGAGCTAGAGTTGGAACTTACAAGCATGGAGAAGAGGAGGACTTACTATAGATTCCAGGTAGGTCTCTTTTCCATATTCTAATCTCTCTAAGGAAAACATAGATATTTCTTCCCCTGTTGTTTCTAGATTGGGCCACTAGATCTAGGGATGATATGAATTTAAAAAGGAATGCAAAAAATTATAGATATAATCATAAACATAGAGATGCAGTAGAAAAACACTTCATTTCATTAATAGAAAAATATTGAACTATGCTTATAAACAGAATGCAAATAAGATAGCTCGAGCGATGGTAGCTTATCTCTGAGAAGAGATGTGGAGGCTACATGCCTCTGAAATATGTTGCAATGAAGCTCAATGGCCTATTTATTGTTGAAAAACATGAGAAAACCCTAAACAACCAAAACCCTAACCCCAAGAGATGTAACACCAAGCATTTGTGGGCCTCGTTGGGGTTAGTTGGGCAGCCAACTTCTCAAGTTCGTAACTTGGTCATATTATCTCTGCTTGGCGAGTACGATACCTTGCTGGAAAGGTCTCATTGAGTACCACAGGTTTTGCTACAAGTCCCTACCTATGGATATGGGCCTACCACAGACCCCAAAAAAACCGTTTAGGGGGTCAAAATGGCTCCAGACGTTGAGGACCTGAAAAACTGCTAAAAATAGTGAATGTTGAAATGAACAAGGAAACAAATGAAACTGAATGGGGGGTCTAGGTGGAATAGGTGGGTGGCCACCAATATCCACCTGGATCATTCCTCGCCCCTTAGAAAGCAATGTTCCCCATTGCATGAAGAGCCTCCATGAGGTGAGGAAATTTTTGTTGAACCTGATCCTTGGTGAACCACATGCCCTAGTGAAGGAGTTGGCCTACTTTGACAACTTGATATAGCTGTATCATCTGTTGGTGAGTGTTATTGATCTGTCTGTCCATGATCTGATCAGTTGTGGCTTGTTCCATGTAGTTGGGTTGAGCTCTGTTGGTGTGAGCTATTCTACAATGTCAGATGTGTCCAACAATGGTGGAAAGTATGACCGAAGGTAGTCTACATTGAACACTAGGTGCATACCAAGGAACTGTGGGATGCTAAGCTTGAAGTCATTATCATCGACAACCTTGGTGATGGTGTATGGCCATATCAAAGCAGGTGAAGCTTGAGGTGGGGTCTAGCAAGGTGCTCCATCGGCAAATGTAGCCAAAATTTATCTCCCTCCTGGAATTTGTGCGACACTCGATGTTGATCATGGCACTTCTTGTACTTAGCATTAGCTCTGTCTAAGATATCATGGACCTACTGGAATATGTGTTGAATGTGCTCAATGAAGCTATGATCCCTTTCAACTTCGGACTGAACGTGATCTAAATCTACCTGAGTGGTTGAAAATGGTATGGCCACATCAATGGGGCATAATGGATGAAATCCCAACGCTACCTGAAAGGGGATGTGTGTTGTTGAGTTGTGGAGAGCTCTGTTGTAGCTGTGTTGGACATAGGGGAGACTTTCATCCCATGTGCGTGGATGCTTTGAGTTGTACATGAGAAGAATGTGTACGATCATCCTGTTGACAACCTCTATTTGGCCATCAGTTTGGGGATGGAAAGCCTTGGACTTAGTAAGTTTTGTATCCAGCATCGACTAGAGACTTGACCAAAATTCACTCAGGAATCTGATGTCTCGATATGATACAATGGACTGTGGGATCCCAAAGTGTACCCACACTCAATCAAATAAGAGCTTAGTAGTGGCATTTCCTATGATACTCTTCTTGCAGGTTGCCATGATGGCCATCTTAGAGAATCTGCCGACGACCACGAAAACACAATGTTTTCGTGCTTAGTAGAAGGAAGGCCTGACATGTAATCCATGGAGACAGATTCCCAAGGCTGACTAGGAGTAGGTAGAGGAGTATACAAGCCTTTCTTATTGATGGTTGGTTTGGCAACGGCGCAGGAGGTGCAGGATCTAATGTACTTCCCAACATCCTCACGAAGTTTTGGCCAATAAAAATACTTCTACAATACCGCCACTATTTTCTGTACTCCGAAATGTCCAACGACCTAACTGTAGTGCGCCTCCCAAATCATCTTGGCACGCTCAATTTAAGGAACAAAAATGTGTCCCAAGTGGCATAACAGTGAATCCTAAAGGTGAAAATTTAGAACTTTCTTCCCTTCCAAGAGTGTCTAGTATATGCTGCCGAATTCTAGATCTCTCTTGTAAAAATGTGGTCACCACGATATCACGTGCCCACAGAATTTGAGCACAGTGATCAGTGCCATGACAGGTGGTCAGCTGAGGCAATCAATGAAATTTTTGGTGTTGCCCTTATTATACTTATTGTTCAAATGGAACTGTTGCAAATAGGTGGACCATTTCTGATGGCGATCGTTCTGCAGCTTCCCTTATGTCTATATGCATTATAGAGGCTAGTGGTCTGTGTGGATGATGTTGGAAATGATACTGAGAGTGGGGGTGAATTAGTATTATTAAGTCAATAATATTTCATTTCATAATCTGATTCATATACGCTACTTCAGTTAATGAAACTTGCGTATATACACAACTGTATTTAAGGAAACTAGCATATACCCTGCAAACTTATAATTTAGTTAATTCATATAATGTTGATCTTTAATTTGTGCATCAGAATCATATAAACAGTAACCAGGTGCAGTAAAACAGAGTAGACAATCACACACAAGAACACAAGATATAAGGTGGAAACCCAATGTGGGTGAAAACCACCTGCTGCAATCGTCTCTATCTTCTTTTAATAAGAAACTTATTTTTAGAAATTTTCTATACTGGTGTAGTCTTATACTAGTACGAAGGATTCAACCTGCAGAAGGCTACAACCTTCTCTCATTCTCCAGCTTCTCCTGGAAGGGAGCTACAACCCCCTAGCTCTTGTACTAGCTGATGTGTTTACTGGTACGTAGGTGCTGACCTACAGAAGGCTACAACCTTCTCTTTTCTTCCAGGGACCATGTTTCATAAATTTTTAGATTGGATCCATCAACATCATCAATCAAACATCAAATATATCTACATCAATCAATCTCCTTTGCACTAAACAAAACTGAATCACTTCTCAGAATGCTGTAACCAGAATACAGTAACAATAACCAGAACCCAAGCTAGAACACAGAACACTGCAACAACAAATAGAAGTAGCTAAAGCATATTTTATTAGGTATAGACTACTTCAATATGTCGAACCTCTGTATATACATTGTTTTTCCAAGGCGATCTTGTGTATACACTGTTTGGATATGCAAATCCAACGTGTGTACACCCCTTTGATAAAGTGAACCTGCGTACTGATCTGTAAATGACGATTTAAAATATACAACAATTTCAGACATCAGTTATATCCAGATCATCACATTTACAGATTACAACATGTGCCAGTTACTCAGATAAAAGATCAAACCCACACAAAGATACTTCTCTTCAAGCCTTAAGATCTTGACCCATCAATAGAACTTATCCTTCATCAAGCGCTCAGGTTCATCCCTTATTCAGTTCCAGCTGTGCACCATAACCCAATAACCTGTATTCTAGATCTCGCTCTTCATTAGATATTCAATTCATGAGTGCCTTTGCCTAATGATATTCTCCTCCTTTTATAGTCTTAGTCCTTACTCAATACCATGGTCCAAAACCACTTAGGACCAAATACCTGGGGTCAACACTTCGGACAGGATACCTTGGACCAATACCATGGATCAAAATACCATGGAGCAAATAGCACAGACCAAAACTAAGTTTTCCAACATGTACACGCCTTTCTTTGCGTGAAAGTGTGTGTGTACACTTTATGCGCCTTTTGTTCTGTGAACCCATGTGTACACGTGACTTGGACAATAGGGAACCTGCGTATACCTCTCTTTCTTCATTCTATGATCCTGAACTGTGATATGTGATCTGTGTGAGTTGCCATCAAGGACAACACTTGTGTCATAGTTTAAAATCTATATTATAATGCCGACAATCTCCCCCTTTGAACTTTATGGCAACCCCAAGTCGCTCTCCCCCATTGTCATCAAGGGCAAAGGGTTATGCTCCCCTTGAGTACATGCTGAATTCTCTGATATGTTGAAGTGTGCTGTCCATGCTCCCCCTGAAGATAAGCAAGGTTTGCAAAAAGATGACTTTATACATTCTTTATAAATGACCTTCCTATCACCAATGACTCATACATACATCCATCTCCCAACCAAGTGGGGATATATCAATTTTGACTCATCCACCCAACCAAGTCGGTTCATACCAAATGTTTATATATGTCAAAACAAGAACATTACATCATCCATCCCATGCATAGTAGGGAAACAAGGTAGGTCATTTCATGACCTTGACAATAAAACATATACATCACATAGAGATTAAATATCTAAAACAAGACTATGATAGTTAGTAGCAACTATCATCAACAACATCTGTCAATCACCATCGAGACCAGCAATCATGATCTCCCCCTGAACCTGTTCCACCAGAATAAGAAACAACTGTGAATTTTTACCAAGATCTTCTAAGATACTGACAACAATGCATTACTATAAGTATATGCTCCCCCTGAACCTGTGCCAGATGATCTCTGTCAGACCCATATCAGACTCCTTTCATGCATTGTTTTTCTTCAAACCAGCATATACGTGATTGTATCCACAAAAACTTGCGTATGTACGCAGATACACTTCATGAAACTCACATACAACAAATTTTCTCTGAAGTAGATAAATTTTAACAGCAAGATGATGCATCAACTACTCCCAGCTTTTGTTGGAGATATTCAAATGTCTCTCTGGGTAGTGGTTTGGTGAATATATCAGCAATCTGTTCTTTGGAGGGAACATACTCCAATTTGACCTTTTGTTCAAGCACTTGTTCACGTAGAAAGTGATATTTGATGGGTATGTGTTTGGTCTTGGAATGCATGACTGGATTCTTTAAAATACTGATTGCACTTGTATTATCACATAAAATGGAGATGGGTGGAGTACATGTGATCTAAATGTCTTGCAATGTTTGCATCATGCAAAGGAGTTGCGTGCAGCAAGATGCAGTAGCCACATATTCTGCTTCAGCTGTAGATAATGCAATTGAACTTTGTTTCTTATTGAACCAAGACACTAATCTGGAACCCATATAGAATGCACCACCACTAGTGTTTTTTCTGTCATCCATGCTACCTACCCAATATGCATCTGTATATGCATGAATTGTAAGATCTGTATCCCTAGGATACCATAAACCAAAATTCTGAGTTCCTTGAAGATATTTGAAGATCCTTTTGACTCCCTGAAGTTGTGATTCCTTTGGATTTGCTTGAAATCTTCCAATTATTCCCATTGCATGCATGATGTCTGGTCGGGTACCTGTTAGATAAAGAAAATTACCAATCATGGATCTATAAGTTGGTTGATGTACTGCTGCTGATTCATCATTTGAGCTGAGACTGCATCCTGTTACCATGGGGGTACATACTGGTTTGGATTCTTCCATGCCATATTTTTTCAAAATCTGCTTGAGATACTTGGTTTGTGATAGAAAAATACCATCTTTATTTTGTTGAACTTGTAGGCCGAGAAAATATGTGAGCTCACCAAGTAGGGACATTTCAAATTCTTGCTGCATAACCAAAGCAAAGTTTTGACTCATGGCTTCTTAATTGCTACTGAAAATGATATCATCAACATACACTACAAGTATTAGCAATTTATCATTATCAATCTTTGTATATAGATTGCTATCAGCTGATCCTTTTGAGAAACCTTGTTGATGGAGGTATTTGTCAAGACAATAATACCAAGCCCTTGGAGCTTGTTTTAGACCATAGAGAGCCTTTCTGAGTCTACATACAAGTTTTGGATCATTTCCAAGGATGAATCCGTCTGGTTTCTCAATATATACTTCTTCTTCTAAGTCTCCATTTAGAAAGGCAGATTTTACATCCATTTGGTATAATTTGAATTTCTGAAAGCTAGAAAGTGCAAGGAACATTGTTATGGTTTCAAGTCTAGCAATAGGTGCAAAAGTTTCTTCAAAATCTATACCTTCTTGTTGAGCATATCCTTTACAAACAAGTTTGGTCTTGTTTATGATAACTTCACCATTTTCATTCAACTTGTTTTTGAATATCCATTTGGTTGCTATGATATTCTTATCATGGGGTCTAGGAACTAATTCCAAAGTATTATTCTTTTCAATTTGCTCAAGTTCTTCATTCATGGCCTTGACCCAACATTCATCTTTGCATGCTTTATTTACATTTTGAGGTTCAATGGAGGAAAGCAATGCTAGATAGCTTGTAGCTTCTGTAATAGTTCTTCTTGTCTACACACCTGCCTCTTTTTGTCCCAAAATTTGAGTCTCTGGCTGATTTTTCTGAAAATATCTAGATGGAGTTTTTTCTTCTGCCGCCATCTATTCTTCTGGTGCTTCATTGGTTTCTTTTTCTTCAGAATTAGCCTGATTTGATGTGGAAGGATAACACTCATCTTCTCCACAATCTTCAGTTTTTACCTGCTTTGGATTTTTGCCTGCTTCATCAACCACAACATCAATACTTTCAATAATTTTCCCAAGTATTTTATTATAACACTTATATCCTTTACTTTGCGAAGAGTAACCAAGGAGAATGCCTTCATCTGCTCTGGGTTCAAACTTTCCAAGTTTTTCATCAATCCTTTTGATGTAACATTTGCTTCCAAAAAATTTGAAGTATTTTACATTAGGAGTCTTACCATACCAAAGTTCATGTGGAGTTTGAGTGTTGTTTACCCAAACGTTTGCTTTGTTGAGGATAGTGACGACGGAAAATGCAGCTTCACCCCAGAAGGTTGCAGGAGTTCCAGACTCATCTAGCATGGCACGAGCCATCTGTTGAATAGTTCTGTTCATCCTTTATACCACTCCATTTTGCTGAGGAGTCCTTGTGGTGGAGAATTCTATTTTTATTCCATGTTCTTCACAAAAGTTGAAGAATTCATTTGAGGTAAATTCCCCTCCTCAATCAGATCTGAGACATTTGATTTTGCGATCTGATTCATTTTCAACCAAAGCTTTGAAGGCTTTGAAATTTTCAAATGCTTCATATTTATGCTTTAGGAGTCCTATCCAACACATTTTGGAAAAATTGTCAATGAACAATATAAAGTATTCTTCTCCACGAGGTGACTTTTTCCTTGATGGACCACATAAATCAGTATGAACAAGTTCATGAGGCTTACTAGCTAATTGTTCCTTTTTCGGGAAATGTGCTCTGGTTTGCTTACCAAATTGACATGACTTACATATTGTATTTTCTGGAATGCTGATATCAGGAAGATCACAAACAACCTGGAATTTGCATGCTTTCCTTATTTGTGGGAAGCTTAGATGCCCCAATATTTTGTGCCATAGCCAGTGTTCATCATTTTTTCTTTGATAGCACTGTTGTTGTCCTCTCTTGAGTATGTATAAGTTGTTTGGAGTTCTTATGCCTTTGATCACGGTTTCTCCTGTATCAAGCTCATGAAAAACACATCCATTTGATCGAAATATTACTTCATTTCCTTGATCACACATTTGACTGACACTCAACAAGTTATGCTTTAGACCATCAACATACATAACATTCCCAACTTTAACCTTTTCTTTTAAGAGAAAAAAACCTTTACCTTTTATGGCAGCATGAGTGTCATTTCCGAATGAGACCTCATTTTCCTTTTCTAAGGTATTATATGACTGGAGTTTATCTTTATCACCTATCATGTGTTTCGAGCATCCATTTTCGATGTACCATTGATTCTCTTGTCCTTATGCATACAAGGCTATACCACATCTTTCTAGTTGTGGTTCTTTTTTTCTCCATATTTTGGGACTCAATGAAGTGTTCTCCTTCTGAGATGTTTCCTAAAATTTACTCTTGCATTAAGAATATTCATGACCAAAGTTGTTACAGATAGAGCATTCTATTTCGTTTTCAGGAAGCAAAAAGTTATTGTAGGTCCTTTTCATGATCCCTGTCACATTCCTTTGATTTTGTGCTTCTCTATTCATGATGGTTTTGTAGGAAACACATCGAGCAGCTTTGTGTCCAAAGTTAAGACATGAAAAACATTGGCCATTAAAGAAGTTTCTGCGATTATTGAATCTACTGACCTGGTGATTGTAGTTTCCATTGACATTCATTCTTGATGCAAATTGAGTATGATTTACCTGAGGTTGGTTGTAACTTCTATTCATCCTTGAAGTAGATTGAACCCAATTTACTTGGTGAACTGCTTTATGCCTTAGCTGACGATTGTCAAATTGTTCACTGGTCCTTGCTGCATCAAGATAGCTTTTAGTGGAGGTTGATGGCTTCTCTGCTTGAGATGCTTCTTCAGTATATCCAAGACCTATATTTATTAGAGGAGAACGCTGCACTTTGATAATTTCATCTAAAGTTTCTGACCCTTTAGAAAATCTGAGATTGAGAGCTTTTGTTTTCTTAATATCTTTCCTTAGACCCACAATTTCACACTCTAGTTTTTCATTGTGTTTTTCTCTTTCAGCAAGTTGGAATGTCAGAGTATCTATAACCATATTCTTTTCTTCTAAACAGATTTTGAGTTTAGATATTTCTTCATAAAGATTATCTTCATCTAAAGCATCCAAGAAATCATCATCTTCAAAAGCCATCAAAAGTCTATAGTCATTATTATCTTCATCATTATTTGATAAACCATCACTATCTTCATGCGTATAGTAGCTCTTTTTACTTACATTTTGTTTCCTATTCCATTTTGCTGATTCCTTACCTTTATCAAGCTTATCTTTATGAGGACATTTTGTAGCATAGTGACCAACTCTTCGACAAGCAAAACATTTGAAAGGTAGTTTACCTCTGAATCTTCCAGAACCCCGTTGAAGATTCTTGACAAAGTCTGCTTCTTCCTCTTCTTCTGAAACATGTCTCGATTCATTGAGTTCTTCTCTTCCTGAAGCTTTGAATGTGGCTTCTCTCATGTATGATGGACCTCCTTTTCTCATTTCGAAAGCAGTTAAGATTCTGTGTAGCTGTGTCATAGTAATACTCTGAAGACCCTGCTTTTCTTCTATGGCAGAAAGTTTTGATTCAAACTTAGTAGACAAGGATCTTAAAACATTTTCAACTAAAGTAACTTCTTTTATCTCTTCACCCAAGTTTTTCATGTAGTTAACAATCTCATCTATATGTAAAAAGTAATTAGCTATACTTTCATCATTGTACATTTTGAGAGTTTCATATTGAATTTTGAGAGATTGCAGTTTTGCAAGTTTTACTTGATCGCCTTCTTCATAGCTTAGAATGATATTGTCCCATATTTCTTTGGTAGTCTTGAGCTACATAACTTTGACAAATTCTGATTGTGACAAACTCCCCAGTAATGTATTGATAGCCTTGGCATTGGTTTCATATTGCTTTTTACTTTCCGTATTTGTAGGAGTTGCTGATGGAAATGTATATCCTCCTTCTACAATTTCCTAGACATTTGTTCCAAGAGATTGAAGATAGGCTGTGGTTTTTACCTTGCAATAGACGAAGTTGCTCCCATCAAATATTGGTGGTCTAATGGATCCCTCTCTTTCGTAGTTACTCATGATGATAGATCTTCCTTCAAGCGATCAAGCTTCTTCTGAAGGACCTGCTCTGATACTAATTGTTGGAAATAATACTAAGAGGGGGGGGGGGGGGTTGAATCAGTATTATTAAGTCAATAATATTTCATTTCACAATCTGATTCATATATGCTACTTCAGTTAATGAAACTTGTGTATATACACAACTGTATTTAAGGAAACTAGCGTATACCCTGCAAACTTATAATTTAGTTAATTCATCATATGTTGATCTTTAATCTTGGCATCATAATCATATAAACAGTAACCAGGTGCATTAAAATAGAGTAGACAATCACACATAAGAACACAAGATAGAAGGTGGAAACCCAATGTGGGTGAAAACCACCTGCTGCAATCGTCTCTACCTTCTTTTAATAAGAAACTTACTTTTACAAATTTTCTATACTGGTGCAGTCTTATACCAGTACATAGGCTTCAACCTGCAGAAGGCTACAACCTTTTCTCATTCTCCATCTTCTCCTGGAAGGGAGCTACAACCCCCTAGCTCTTGTACTAGCTGATGTGTTTACTAGTATGTAGGTGCTAACCTACAGAAGGCTACAACTTTCTCTTTTCTTCCAGGGACCACGTTTCATAAATTTTCAGACTGGATCCATCAACATCATCAATCAAACATCAAATATATCTGCATCAATCAATCTCCTTTGCACCAACCAAAACTGAATCACTTCTCAGAATGTTGTAACTAGAATATAGTAACAGTAACCAGAACCCAAGCTAGAACCCAGAACACTACAATAGCAAACAGAAGTAGCTAAAGCATATTTTATTAGGTATACACTACTTCAATATGTTGCACCTGCATATATACGCTGTTTTCCCAAGGCGATCCTGCCTACGCTGTTTGGATATGCAGATCCAATGTGTATATGCCCCTTTGCTAAAGTGAACCTGTATACAGATCTGTAAATGATGATTTAAAATTTACAACAATTTCAAACATCAGTTATACCCAGATCATCACATTTACAGATTACAACATGTGCCATTTATTCGGATAAAATATCAAAATCACACAAAGATACTTCTCTTCAAGCCTTAAGATCTTGACCCATCAATAAAACTTATCCTTCATCAAGCACTCAGGTTCATCCTTGATTCAGATCTAGCTGTGCACCATGACCCAATAACCTGTATTCTAGATCTTTCTCTTCATTAGACATTCAATTCATGAGTTCCTTTTCCTAATGATCTTCTCCTCCTTTTATAGTCTTAGGCTTTACTCAATACCATGGTCCAAAACCACTTAGGACCAAATACCTGGGGTCAACACTTCGGACAGGATACCTTGGACCAATACCATGGATCAAAATACCATGGACCAAATACCACGGACAAAAACTAAGTTTTCCAACATGTACGTGCCTTCCTTTGCGTGAAAGTGCATGTGTACACTGTACGTGCCTTTTGTTCTGCGAACCCGCGTGTACATGCGACTTGGACAAAAGGGAACCTACGTATACCTCTCTTTCTTCATTATATGATCCTGAACTGTGATCTGTCATCTATGTGAGTTGCCACCAAGGACAACACCTGTGTCATAGTGCCAAATCTGTATTGTAATGCCAACAGATGACTGTTTCCTTCGCCATAATGTAATGCTTCCATTGATGGTAGGCCTATACAATGGAATACATTTCTTTTTCATAAGTGGGTTACTTTTGGACTGTGTCTAAAAGTGTCTCACCGTGGTGAGCCACTGGATGCCCATGCTGAGTAAGAACTGCACCAATAGCATAGTTGGAGGCATCTTTCTCAATCTCAAATGGTTGTTGCAGGTCTGGTAATGTGAGCACTGGTGCAGAACAGAGGTGATTCTTCAATGCGAAGAAAGCTCGTTGTTGGGTTTCTGACCAAAAGAACTTTTCTTTCGCTTCGTCCTTGTGACTTGACTTAAAGGCAAGTGATATGAGAGAACCCCAACATGAACCTATGGTGGAAATTGGCAAGACCCAAAAAGTTGCAGAGCTCTGTTAAAGTGGTTGGGGTTGGCCAATCCCGAATGACTTGTATCTTGGATGGGTCCACATGTACACCTTGCTCATCAATGATGTACCCTAGATATTGAACTTGGGTCAGGCCAAAGGTGCATTTCTCCAAGTTAGCACACAACTTGTGTTGTCGCAGGGTTTGAAGGACCTGTGAAATATGGTGGAGGTGCTCTTCCCAACTTTGGTTGAAGATCAAGATGTCATCTAAATACACCACCACGAATGCATTGATGAAGGGTCGCAAGATTTCTTCGATCAGTCTCATGAAGGTTGCAGGGGCATTTGTAAATCTGAACGACATTACCAACCATTCAAAAAGGCCCTCCTTGGATTTGAAGGCATTATTCCACACATCAAAGGGTTCGATAGTCATGTGATGATAACCCAACTTCAAGTCAATCTTGCTGAAATATTTGGCCCCTTGAGCTAGTCTAGAAGGTCATCAATCTATGGGATTGGGTATATATTTCGGATAGTGATCTTGTTCAACACCCGATATTCAATATAGAGCCTCTAGGTCCCATCTTTCTTCTGTACTAATATAATCGGGCTCCCATAGGGTAATGAGCTTGGCCTGATATGCCCTTTCTGTAGTAGTTATTGAATCTGCCTCTTGATCTCATCATTCTCCAGAATAGAGCATCGATATATTGGTCCATTGGGTAGCGACATGCTCGGTGTCAAATTGATGGAGTGCTTGACCTGATAGTGCAGAGGTACCTTGTGGATGAGGTGAAAATATCCCTGTACTCCTCCACGACTTTGTCTATTTGTTGTTGCTTTGTAGAGGAGCCCTATCTCGAAGTTGTGGCCACAACCTTCTTCTTGCCTTGGGGGAAAATCATAAGGAAAAAAAATTCTTGGTCTGGGAAATGATCTCATTGCATTGCTTTGTAGTGATCAAAGAAATGGTGGTAGGCAGGGCTACCTCTGGTATCCTGTACAACTTATTAGCCAAAGTTATAATCACAGAGCGAGGTCTAGACTCATATACAACATGTCGCTTCCACAAGTATGGTTTTTGTAATAATACATCACAAACATCAAGAGGAGAAATGTCACACAGTACATCATCCGTGAAGGGCTTGATGCTATAGGGAAGGCGGCACTGTTGGCTGATGCAAAGATCTCGTCCTTGGTAAAGCAACTCGATGGTGTATGACTGTGGATGTGTTCTAGTCTTTAGGCCCAGCTACTTCACAACCTGTACTGAAATGAGGTTCTTTCATCTCCCGCTGTCGACAATGAACTGCAATGGAGAACCCTTCACCCACATATGTGAGTGGAAGAGGCGTTCCCCCTCCTCTAGATCTTCAGGGTCAATTTTATGGATATTTATGGTGGCCACGATGGCACTAGGTTCCGCATTAATGATCTACTTCCCTTTATTAGTAACCTTATCAAGTTTTGATTCAGAGTCGAAACCTGTGTCTGATTCAGAAGCCTTCATCTTTGCCACCAGTGACTACTTGGCTTGACACTCACTTGTATTGTGAGTGGAACTCTTATGGAACTCATACCATTTTCTCGTGTCCTTCTCTGTCTTTGTGGTGTTGTTCTTTGCTTGCATGTTTGACAGGCTGTCCTTGGTGGCCTTGCCTTGGCTTGGTCATTTGTTCTGTGGTTTGGAGGTGCATTTCCCTTGCTTTGGATTCATAGATCAAAAGTCATGCCTCTTCTGTTTAAACTTATGCTCAATCTTGACATCGTACTAATACATCATGCTGAGAGAGGAAATGTACAGGAACTCTATCTCGTCCTAGATGTACTTGTGTAGATAGACGTGGTACTTGAACACCAAACGCTGCTCAGTATCCTTGATACCTAGCTTCGTGCTAAGGGTATGGAAAGTATTTGTGAACTTTGGCACATCTTGGTCCCTTCCCTGCCATAGCGTAGTCCACTTTATGTATTTATCTTCATAGCTCCTGGCAGGGTAATAATGTTCCTTGATGGCATCTCGAAAAGAATTCCAAGTCGGTGCAGCTGAAATAATCGAGCGTTCAGTCTAGTCCTTTTGTTCACAGTAGGTTTCTCACTAGTCCTTAACTTGTGGGATGACTTTGAGAAGTGAAAAAGTAATCTTTTCCCAATTGGAAAAGTAATGAACTGAAAAATATTCTTCCACCAAATTTAACCATTTATCTACGGTGTATGCATCTATCAGGCGTTCAAAAATGGGAATATCGCAGTTAAATTACACCTTAAAAGGAGTGGCACCTCAAGAGTTGCTGCTGGATGAAGATGCATCGCCTGTGGGTAGCTGTCAAAGGATTTGGGCAAAGATATCCATCATCACATCCCTCTGTCACTTGAGGGATTCCTTGAGCAACATTTTGAAAGGATCTCCTGCCCCCTCATCTTTCTTTTCTTCTACCATGGGAGGTCATCGGGTTTTGTGAGGCTGATCCTATAATGGTTCAACTAGATTGAGCCCTAACTCTTTATACCCCGACCTCATTGGGGAAATGCAAAGAAAAAAAGAGAAAGAGTAGACTACTCTGATACCACTGATCCAATTTTAAAAGACAACAGCTTATAGATATAACCATAAACACAGAGATGCAGCAAAAAAAAAAAAAAAAAAAAAAAAAAAAAAAAAAATTTCATTAATAGAAAAATACTGAACTATGCTTACAAACAGAATGGAAATAAGATAGCTCGAGTGCTGGTAGTTTATCTATGAGAAGATATGTAGTGGCCACATGCCTCTGAACTATGTTACAATGAGGCTCAAGGGCACATTTATTATTGGAAAACATGAGAGAACCCTAAACAACCAAAACCCTAACCTCGGGAGATGTAACACCAAGCGTTTGTGGGCCTCGTTGGGGTTAGTTGGGCAACCAACTTCCCAAGGTCGTAACTTGGTCATATTATCTCCGTTTGGCGTGTACGATACCTTGTTAGAAAGGTCTACCCAAGTACTACAGGTTTTGCCACAAGCCTACTGCAGACCCCAAAAAATGCCATTTAGGGGGTCAAAACTACTTCGAAAGTTCGGGACGTGAAAAACTGCTTAAAATAGTAAATGTTGAAATGAACAAGGAAACAGATGAAACTGAATGGGGGGTCTAGGTGGAATAGGCAAGTGGCCACCAATATCCACTTGGATCAAGGGAGGTCATTTTTGTCCACATAAGTGATTTTTCCATATAACATGGACCTTTAAATTTTTTAAAAAAGAAAAAAGCATCTAGTTATTTTTTATACTAGAGGTTAAACTCATTTAATCTTTCTTGTGAAGTTGATACTTTCCATTCATAAAATGGTTACAAATGTTTGAAATATACTTCCTAACAAAAAATGAATCTCTATCAAGATCTCTCGCTTTTTATATACAACATCTATTGGAACTTCCATAAAAAAGAAATTTACTACAAAAGAGATAATCTCTCTTGAAAGCAAAGATGTAAGGAACTAGCATCACCAAATGCACCATACCATGTAAACCATGACAAGGCCAACCATTATCATATTCATGCTCATATGAATTGTATGTAAGTACTGCTATATCAAGGTTCATATTCAAAACCTTCACAATAAAGTGGCATTGACATTCCCTCTTCTTTACAAATGAGCCTCTATGTTTATGTGGATGCTCTCCTCTTCTGTCTTCTAGGCCATATGAACATGAGTAATTTCAATGAAAATTACAACACTTAGCACAAAATCACATATATCAACTTGTGAATAACCATATATGATCATATTTATTGCTAGTCATAAGACACATGCACTAAATACAAAAAAAAAAATAGAAATTCAAGTTCCATGTCATTGAAATTCTTATAACTCTTATCACATATGAGTGTTGTCCTTTTGTGCAACACACTTCTTTGTTTTAAAGAAAAAATTACAGGGAGTGTTGATATTGTTTTCCTTCCCTTTAATAAAATCAGGAATTCTACTTGAAGGAATTCATGCAATACAATCCAATAAAGGAGTATTTGGTGTATATACTTCACTATAAGTTAAATATTTATAGAAAAAATCAACTTGTATTTTAAGTCTTGGACCTCTAGGCCCATTGTTGGAAATGTAGATCACTACTCAGAGAGAGGGGTGAATAAGTAGTAATGGCACTTATAAAAATTTCACCAATTAATTAACCCTTCAAACATTTACAATATGAAAGACATAAAGAAAGATAAAAGTATCATAACATAACACATAACCACAAAAGAAATCACACACATAAGATGCCAATGATTTATGGCAAAATCCCGGAAGGGACAAAAAACACTCACTATTGTTGTTTTGCTTCTTGTTCTCTTATTATTATATAAATCAATTCATTACATATTTTAGCTAGCCTCAACTAGCTAGGAGCCACTACCCATATAACAATATTGATGGCCACCACAATTTGGGAAGTCTTTACTCACATGACTTTACAGGCCATTAGCTATTGGAAGCCACCACTCCCAATAAGCCTTGCCCATCCACCACTCCTAGTAAGCCACACCTAGCCACCACTAGATGGAGACACCACTTTGTTGTGGCCTCAAAAATGACTGCGTCAACTACGAGGGAAAACCACTGAGTCCAGACTGTTAGAGCCTAGATTTACCTCAGGCTGAAAAGGTAAGCTTCTAGGTCCACATCAAACCACGCTCAGCCTCGTAGCTAACCCTACGAGGACAAAGAGGGCTCTCTTCGGGTCAATCTCAGAAAAGGATAATCGATGGGGCTTGAGACGACTGAAATAGCTACTAATCTTAGGCTAGGTATGAAATGCAAGGATTTAATTTGAGTTTTTGGGGGTTTTGTGTTCAAAAATGGGAAAGGCAAATTTGGGTCCGAGGATGAGGAACAGTTTTTGCAGAGTTCTGATTGGGGCAAGGAAGGAAATTTTTTTGATGATTTGGAATGAATGAATGGATGGATCAGACTGGTGAGGATCCAAGGAGGGAAAGAGAGTGTCAAGAGTCCTCCTCAAACATATGAAAACATGTAAAATTAAACAAAATTTCAAGGCAGAGCATAACAGTCCAATGGATTCTACCTTAATCACTCATTTGTTTAATTTCAAAAGAAAGATAAGGGAAAATTATACACATAAACATCAGTGAACTTACAATTACATAGAGAAAAACACCATCAAAACACAGAGCCACATGGATCCCAACAAGTGCTGCAAAACCCTGGTCTTTCCTTAGCCAAAAATGCAGAGATAGAATGTACAATGATGTGCCAAGCAATCCCAAGTGTTCAACCTCTACCAAAATCCAACCCCTACACTATTAAATTCATAATATATATATATTTTCTCATCCTTGTACTAAGGGATTGAGCTCAACCATTTTCTTCAAAATAGAATTAGTTACATTAAACTTGGGCCGAATTTATGAAAATAGGTGTTGAAGATGAACTCGTATCTCCTAAACCATAACACCTGTTATAAAACTGAAATATTATTTTGTAGATAAGGTCATGCTAGAGAAACACCTCTCTCAAATTTGGGAAATTCATTTCCAGTAGCTCGCAATCTGTTCCACAAAATCATCTCTAAAACAGAAAATCATTAAAAATTTAATTCTGTGAAAATGAGCTGTAAACATCTAGTCACATATCCCAATCCATGACACCTGTGAATAAACGAAAAGAGGTTTTTCTTATATGGATCGTGCTTAAAAAAAACCTCCTTGTGTTTTTCAAAATTACTTTCCATCTGTTGTAAAATGGCCCCGCACTAAAATGACTAAAACAGTAAAAAATATGAAAAAATTGCTTTGTTTTAATGTAGGCTCCAAATATCACTGTATATCTCCCACATAGTAGCACCTGTGCAAAAACGGAAGGAGGTTTTTGTTATTTAGTATGTGATGAACAAAATCTCTTTTACTTTTGAAAAATTCCTCACCATTAGTTCAGAAACCAATTTTTTACTAAACTTGTCATTGTGTGCAGCAACTGACCTCGAAACATGCATAACCAAGAATCACTCATTCATTTCTTCTAATCCAGGAACCGGTTATGGGAGTGTGATATACCGTTGGAAATATTTTTCCAAGCTCCTTCTAATGGAAACACTTGTGACATGTTTTGTGTTGAACATCATGTGCAAAACATCTAACAAAACTAGATATAGCAAGAGCTCATGTTGATCCCTGGTGACAGGCTGCGAAGATTGGAACTAACATCGGCTCCAATGGGGATGGTAGCTCCTTGGAGGTGCCAAGAACTATAGATCTATGGAAAGTAGACAGTGCTTCTTCCATTTGGCATGGATGGTCAAAAAACTGCAAACCCAAAACAACTCATACCAATCCAAAAACATATACATAATGCAACATGTACATAAACAAATACCGAAAATTGAAATGCTACCCCGGGCAGCTTATTTTATTACAAATCTAACCCACTTTACTGTAAAATTGAGAGATCAAGTAATGTTGTAATGCCAAATCAACCAATCAAGTAACTGTGAGAAGGATGCTGCTTGAAAGTGCTTCAACTAGGACACAAATGTAAATGTTGACAGCCATACATGCACATAATGAGTCTGGTTGTGTAAAAGACAATTTGATCTATCATTCAAATTGAAAAAAATTTCCATGTATGTTGCAATAGGATCAAAGAAACTAGACTCTGTTTTCTTCCCTAATTCCTCAACACAGACCTCCATCTGCAAACTGTCAATGCAAACATCTACGGGCAACTCTATTGTTTCTTGTTTTGAAGGAGGGAGAGTTTCCAAGAACTTTTTGGGATCTTGGAATTCATATGATTGGATCTGATCATTTAAATACTGAGTCTCCTTCTCAAATTTTTCAACAACTAACTCAAAGAAACCAGCTTTAGCTTTAGGAGGAAACTTCGGAGATCTCAAACATTGAAGCACGAAAATGAAAAATGCTTCATTAATTTCAATATCCACTAACTGATCTCTAACTTCTTTGAAAGCTTCACAAAACACAGGGTCTGACATATACCCTACCATTTTATTTTAGTCCATGAACGGATCAGTGAGTGCTGGAATCTCTGGATTGAGTTGGAGTCGCCAGGTGAATGTTTCAGCCTTCATATTGGTCTAACTGCTGCCCACCATCAACAATCAGATCTGAACTTGATACATGTATTGGGGCAATTTGCGAATTAGATATTCCGTTTATAAGGCTAGATAGAAGATTGACTGAAATAGCTTTTATCTACTTGCGCTAATGCGAAGCAAAAGCATTTCGAAGGCTACCTGGCTAATCTTCAAACTCCGTCTGTAGTCTATAAAACAAAGAACACCAACAAAAAAATAAACTTTTCGTCCTCAGTATGGTTGCCACTATGTTAGAGCCTAGATTTACCTCAGGCTGAAAAGGTAAGCTTCTAGGTCCACATCAAACCACGCTCAGCCTCGTACCTAGCCCTACGAGGACAGGAGAGGGCTCTCTCCAGGTCAATCTCAGCAAAGGATAATCGATGGGGCTTGATATGACTTAAATAGCTGCTAATCTTAGGCTAGGTATGAAATGTAAGGATTTAATTTGAATTTTTGGGGGTTTTGTGTTGAAAAAAGGGAAAGGCAAATTTGGGTTCGAGGATGAGGCACAGTTTTTGCAGAGTTCTGATTGGGGCAAGGAAGGAAATTGTTTTGATGATTTGGAATGAATGAATGGATGGATCAGACTGGTGAGGAGCCAAGGAGGGCAAGAGAGTGTCAATAGTCCTCCTCAAACATATGAAAACATGTAAAATTAAACAAAATTTCAAGGCAGAGCATAACAGTCCAATGGATTCTACCTTAATCACTCATTTGTTTAATTTCAGAAGAAAGAGAAGGGAAAATTATACACATAAACATCAATGAACTTACAATTACATAGAGAAAAACACCATCAAAACACAGAGCCACATGGATCCCAACAAGTGTTGCAAAACCCTGGTCTTTCCTTAGCCAAAAATGCAGAGATAGAATGTACAATGATGTGCCAAGCAATCCCAAGTGTCCAAACTCTACCAAAATCCAACCCCTACAATATGAAATTCATAAAATCTATACATTTTCTCATCCTTGTACTAAGGGATTTAGCTCAACCATTTTCTTCAAAATAGAATTAGTTACATTAAACTTGGGCCGAATTTATGAAAATAGGTGTTGAAGATGAACTTGTATCTCCTAAACCATAATACCTGTTACAAAAATGAAAGAATTTTTTGTAGATAAGGTCATGCTGGAGAAAAAACTCTCTCAAATTTGGGAAATTTGTTTCTAGTAGCTCGCAATCTGTTCCACAAAATCATCTCTAAAATAGAAAATCATTAAAAATTTAATTTTGTTAAAATGAGCTGTAAAGATCTAGTCACATATCCCAATCCATGACACCTGTGAATAAACTGAAAGACATTTTTGTTACATGGCTCGTTCTTAACAAAAACCTCCTTGGGTTTTTCAAAATTACTTTCCATATGTTGTAAAATGGCCCTGCACTAAAATGACTAAAACAGTAAAAAATATGAAAAATTTGCTTTGTTTTAATGTAGGCTCCAAATATCACTGTATATCTCCCACATAGTAGCACCTGTACAAAAACTGAACGAGGTTTTTGTTATTTAGTATGTGATGAACAAAAACATATTTGACTTTTGAAAAATTCCTTAACATTAGTTCCAAAACTGATTTTGTACTAAACTTGTCATTGTGTGCAGCAACTGACCTCGAAACGTGCATAACCAAGAATCACTCATTCATTTCTTCTAATCCAGGAACCGGTTATGGGAGTGTGATATACCGTTGGAAAGATTTTTCCAAGCTCCTTTTGATGGAAACACTTGTGACATTTTTTTTGCTGAAAATCATGTGCAAAACATCTAACAAAACCAGACATAGTAAGAGCTCATGTTGATCCCTGGTGATAGGTTGCGAAAACTGGAACTAACACAAACCTTAAGATAGCTCCTTTTCTGTTTAAGTAGTGACTTTGAATGGGGATAATGGGACCAGTTTACCAATGGAAGGTTATTGAATGAATGTGTAATGCTTATAGCGAAGTGAAATAGATGGATTTGCAGTAATGAATTGAATGGAAAACATATACATTAATCTACTCTCTAAGCCAAGTTTATCTAGATGCGATCTATAATGATTTTCCTTAGTAAATGATAATATAGATTGCTTAAACACCAATGTAAATGAAAATATTTCAAGATGATTACTTTAATTAAATATTTAATCAAAATAACAGATATAACTCTTATCACATTCAGAATATCAAAGCCAATTGCTTAACATGTAAAAAAAATATCATTGGCAGCATGACCAGAAATGAATACATGTATGTTGGGTAGCGGAGGTCCCGCGTAACAGTTTTGGGTCTAATTAGGATAAAAATATTGTAAACCTTTGAAATATGCAGAGTGCGAAATGCAAAAGATCAAGTCAAAGGGTTGTCCGCCCAAGAAATAATATAAAATAATAGGAAGTAAGTTGGTTCGCGGACCATAGGAAGGTATAAATAGAGCGCGACTCTATGAGGGAAAGGCAGTTCTTTTTCTGGAATATAATCTTGGATCTGATATGGGTTTTTGAGAAAGAAAGCTTTGAAGCGTCTGTAATTCCGAGTCGAGGGGCTGGGTAGTGGATAGACGCTCTGTAGTTGTGTGCATAGAGGCTTGGGAGAGTCTGCAGCTGTGTGCGTGGACCCTTGCAGTTGAGTGTGCAAGGCGAATCTGGATGTATTGGTGATAAAGTGGAAATAAAGATAAGTTGCTTCCATAATTCTGTGTTAAATATGAATTATCACGGATCTAACTTTCTGTATGGTTAATATAACTATTTGATCTATGCGCATATGCTTATATTATGAATGTATGTGAATCTGAGTTTATTCTAAGTGCATGGACTCGTTAAATCTATTAAATGTTTGCTTAAAGACTCGATTAAGAAGATCTGATTTATATAAGTAAGTAGTATCACAAATTAACCCGGATCCGGATCTACGCGGAGGTAGAACAATGCGAGGTTGCAGGACGGTGCGCGAACCCTCCAGACCACATCTAGACATCCCTAGGGTGCGGAAACCTAGTTCCAGCACCCTCCCCCGCTACCTTGGGTGAGACCTCAGTTTGTGCTTCGCGGGCTGTTGCTGAAAGGGCCGGTAGCCGCGAGATTTGTTTGGCTAAATAATTTTTCCAAACCTGGGTCAGGTCCATATAAGCCAACAAATGGTTCCGTTGCCGGGACCAGGATCTGCCTAAGGGGTGTCTAATGTGAACCAATTGAAGAATCAAAGGGACCAGGAGCAGTATTAGTTCAAAGTACATTAACAAGGGTAATAATGACGAGCGTGATCTAGCTACCAATATTCAAAGGAGCAAGAGGTGAAGACTTGGAACGATTCTGGTTTGTGTTAACATTAGTATGGAAGGCACAACAAATTGCGGATGAAAATATTAGAAAGGCTACCTTAGTCAGTGTGCTGCACGACCAAGTGCTAACATCGTACATAAAGTAATCAAATGATCACCCAACGGCGGGGACAACAGAAATCCAGACTGAATTAAAGAAAGAGTTTAGCCAGCCGAAGTCAGAAAGACAGTCGATCATAGGGTTCAAGGAGATCGTGATGATGCTTGGTGGAACCTTGTGGGATTTGGACCAAAGACTGAAAAGTACTATTCACAAGGCCAACATGACATTGACAGATGCGCAACACTGCGCTTGGTTTATGGCATCCTTAACACCACATCTGAGGACGGCTCTATCAGAACAGAAGATCTCAACCCAGGCTGAAGCATTAGAGACAACGATGAGGTTGCATGACACTCTGTTACAAGACTCGGGGTTGGGAATTAAGCAAATCCAAGTGTAGATCCAAAATTTGTATTTGGAAATGAAGAAGTTAAAACAAGAACAGGCGTCGCGACTAGAAGTTCGGGAGGAAGTATGGTGTATAAAGTGCAGGATCCAGGGGCACGATAAAGATCACTGCTCAGTCTCAATGAATTATGTGGAAATGGGGGGACCAACACCATTGCGACCAGAGGCACAGATAGGGCTGAGTACAACAACCCCGCTCTAGTGCGTAATATGTCAGGCGGGAGGAAAGCACAACACAAATAACTGTCATCTGCTGCCAAAATACAACTAGACCCCCCAGCAACTATTTTGCAACTTTTGCAGATCGGTGGGCCATGAGGAAAGAGATTGTTGTAGCTACCAATTATTAATGGACCAGTCACCTACTTACAGAATGCAAACTGAGGTGCGAGGTCAGGATCCAGCTGTGGCGATCGTGCGCGGTGGGTTCCAGGGCCGTGGACGAGGAGGGGGGTGGAATGGGGCTAGGAAGGGGTTGCGGGGAGCTAATCTGTTACAACTACAGAGGTCCAGGACATTACGCGCGGGATTGTACCAACCCAACTAGAATTTCATGCAGTTATTGTGAGAAATTCGATCATGAACTGATAGATTTCTCTACGCCGATAGTACAGATTCAGGAAAAAATGGCAGTGCAACCAGCAATGACACAGAATGTGCAGATGATGAGGTACAAACTCCACGAGGAAGATCCCAAAGTAAACATGGTACTAAGGAGTGGCACAACCACAGGAGCGGATAGAAGAAACTTAAGTAAGGAAGACGCAGGGGTTGGTAAGGAGGCATATCTGGAAGCTCGGGAAAGCTTCGCGTAGGTCTCTACCCAGGTAGTAGGGATTAGCCTAAGCTGGACAAGGATTCCTCGATGATAACTACCTTTTTAGAGACGTATAAAATTGCTTCATGACAATAGGGTAGTTAAAGGCTTACAAGAATTAATAAATAGATGTGCAGGATGGAGTGAACCTCGCGTAGTTCGAAAGTTGGGAAGACATGTGTTGCAGACCGAGAGGGAAATGCGACTAACAACACAGATCGATGATTATGAGATGGATCAAGTCATTCTAGATCTGGTCTCAGATGCCAACGTACTGCCTAAACATACTTGGGAGCACATGGGTAAGCATACACTACAATGGTCCCCTATCCAATTGTGGATGGAAAACTAGCAGAAGGTCCTGCCCATGGGAAGGCTGCAAGGAATTACGGTAGACATTGACAGCGCAAGCACTTGGATGGAATTTGAAGTGATTGAACTCATGGATGAAATTACACCTTATCCTGCGTTGTTAGGAATAGACTGGGTTACTGACATGAATGGGGTTATTAATTTAAAGACGCGGACAATGATATTTGAAACAAAGTCACTCCATGTAGTCATTTCGCTAGGTCGAGCTAAAAAAACTGCCCTATATTGAACTCATGCATAACAAAGAAAGCAACAAAGAATTAGATGGTATCTACAGAATAGCTACACAAAGGTAAGAATGCGTCAAGACAACGGAGGATAGAAGAATATCACGGGGCTATGTAGGACCTTGCACCACCGATTTAGATGAAGAAGATGAGTGGTGGCGTAACAGGTTGAACGGAGTGACCACGCTACACTGCAATAAGGGCCCAGGATCATGAATTTCCGACGTATGATGGGTTGACAATAATAGATGAATTCCTGACCAAATTTGAAATTGCAGTACCATAGCACCAATGGTTTGATGTGTTGAAGTGGGCATTGCAAGTGACGCCTGCACGATGGTGGGGCACACATGAAGGGACTTTCAAACATTGGCGCGGCTGCATGCGCATGATGAAGATTAGGTTTTGGAAGCCGGAACTATGCATAACGGAGAAATACAATGGATGTGATGACCTGCACATGCACCTTACCAGATGGATCAAAGCCTATGGAGAGGAACCTCAACTAGAATGGGTGCACTTATTTTATCACACCCTAGACGTCATTCCCAAAAACTAGTATACTAAAGCAGAGCTCCAGCATGACACAGGAAAGTGGAATATCTTGCGCGAAGGGTTTTTGTCGACATTCCTCTTTGAAGATCAATGGATGGATCCTGTAGACAACGTGTTACAGCTGGAAAAGGCCGCCATCTTCAAGATGACACTGGAACCAGAAGAAACTATGCATCCCGACTGGTCGTGGTAGTTGAGCCAGGCTCTCGTACGCTATAATGTCTAGGTAGAAGATGATGAGGATGATCCACGAAATGTCAATATTCTAGAATCAGAGGGGAACCGTGAGGTGCGCAGACCCGAAATCGAAGATCTAGATATCACGGCGTCGTTGAAAATGAGACAAGTCAATATCGGAATCGAGGAGGAGCTAAAGTATGCAACGCTTGGGGATTATTGGGAAGACACCATAGTGGATAAGGTCATCAAATTTCTTCGAGAATATCGAGATTAATTCCCAAAAAAAATCACAAAGCTAAAAGGGATCCTAGGGGACTTGGGAATGATGAAGATAATGTTGAAACTAGATGTGAAACCAGTTAAGCAGTGACCCTACTGATTGAATCTAAAGTATAAAGCAAAGGTCCGTGAAGAACTGGACAAGATGCTGGGAGTAGGAATCATTAAACCAGTCGAGGAGTTTGACTGGGTAAGTCTGATGGTTGTGCAAGAGAAGAAACAAAAGGGTGAGATTCACATCTGCGTGGATCTAAGGAAGCTCAATGATGCCTGTGTTAACGATCCATTTCCAATATCTTTTACAGATGAGGTACTGGAAAATGTGGGGGGGCAGGAAGCCTACTCCTTCACGGATGGGTTCTCAGGATACCACCAGATCAAGATCGCACTAGAAGACAAGAGTAAAACAATGTTCGCCACCGAATGGGGTTTATTTTAGTACACAGTGATGCCCTTTGGACTAAAGAACACGCCAGCAATATTTTCATGAATAGTGGTAGCGACATTCAAGGAATTTATACACAAGTTCTTAGAGGTCTATCTTAATGACTGGACCATGTTTGGACTGGTTAAGAAACATGTAGCGAGCTTACGGTTAATGCTGGATACTTGCCGTCGACACCAGATTGCGCTAAACTAAAAGAAGTGTACTTTCCTTGTCCCATTTGGGCACCTTCTAGGCCATGTGGTCTGTAAGCAAGGCCTGATGCTAGATCCAACAAAGATTGCTGTCATACTCAATTTGCAAGCGCTGCGAAGTGTCAACCAACTACGCACCACACTGGGACACACAGGCTACTATCGAAAGTTCATCAAAAGCTATGCCCAGATCATGGCTCCAATGGAACAATTGCTGAAGAAGGATGCTACTTATTGCTAGAATGAGGAATGCAACAAAAGTCTGGAGACGCTTAAGGAAAATATGGCATCCGCCCCCATAGTGATCTTTTTGAAATGGGATGTTGAATTTCATGTACATGTGGACGTGTCATGTATCGCGTTGGGGGTGGTACTGAATCAACCAGGAGCGGAGGGAATTGACCATCCGATTGCGTTCGCAAGTCACCAGTTGTCAAAAGATGAGAAGAATTACTCCCTTACCGAGTGAGAGGGATTAGAGATGGTATACGCACTTCAAAAATTCCGCCACTATCTGCTTGGAGGCCACTTTAAGATGTATACCGATCACTCTGCTTTAAAATAGCTAGTGAATAAGCCTGTGTTGGGGGGGCACATTTGTAGATGGTTTATGTTATTCCAGGAATATGACTTTGAGGTCGTCGTAAAGCCCAAACATCTAAACACAGGTCTAGATCACTTGTCCTGTATTGAGACCGGCGAAGAGCCCACAAATTTGGAGGATGGACTCCTGGATGCACAACTATATGTGGTGTGCGTAGCGGATGGCCATTTTGAGGGCATAATCCTTTTCTTAACTACAGGAACTGCACCACAGGGATATTCTATTCAACAGAAGAAGGAATTGGTCATACACACAACAGACATCACCGTGATTGCAGGACACCTCTGCAAAATGGGCAACAACGAAATATTACGTAGGTATGTCCTGGAGTTCGAGCGAGGACAGATCCTGGCTGAAGCACATGGGGGGGTTGCTGGTGGACATTATACGGGTCACGCCCCAGCCCAAAAGATTCTTCGTGCAGGATTATGGTGGCCTACTCTGCATCAAGATTCGAAAGCACACTACCGAGCCTGCGATGTATGTCAACAGACGGGGAAACCATCGTGGAGAGATGAAATGCCACTCCAGCCACAAATGACGGTACAACCATTCGAGAAGTGGGCAATCGACTTCGTAGGACCTATCGAGCTGCTAGGGAAGATGGGCGCACGCTATATCATCACCGCGATAGAATATTTGACCCGATGGGCAGAGGCACAACCGGTTAAGGATTGCACGGTTGCGACAGCTGTGAAGTTTTTGTTTGAGAACGTATTGACAAGGTTTGGATGTCCCAAAATTATCATGAGCGATTGGGGAATGCATTTCCTGAATGAAATGATCAGTGCCTTCACTCAGGAATTCTAGATATATCACCAATAGAGTATGCCATACCACCTGCAAGTGAATGGGACCGTTGAGGCATTCAACAAAATCTTGGAAACCGCGTTGACCAAGGTTTTTAATGCGCAACGAAATGACTGGGACTTGCGCATCCCTGCTATGCTATGGGTATACCAAACCACGTGCAAGAAGTTGACAGGCCAAACATCGTTTTGGTTAGTCTATGGCAAGGAGGCCTTTATGCCTATGGAATATATTGTGTCTAGTTCACGGATCGCGGCAATAACAGGTATGGCAGACCACGGGGCTTTGGAGGAAAGGCTCGCACAGCTAGAGGAATTGGAGGAGGAATGGTTTTTGGTTGGATTCCATCAGCAAGTACAGAAACAGCGCGAGAAAGCGTGGCATGATTGCCATATCAAGGTGCACACATTGAAGGAGAATGATCTAGTATTTCTATACGGAAGTAAATTCGAGAAATTCCCTAGCAAACTCTGAATGCATTGGTTGGGACCCTCTGTTGTCAAAGAAGTTACCAATGGGGGCATGGTTCAACTTGCCAAACTCAATGGAGACCCCTTCCCGAGCAAAGTGATGGCAATCACCTGAAGCTCTACACAGGCGAGCCGGCCACCTGACTAACCGTTTGAGGAACAGTCTCACCACTCCAGCCAGTTGAAAGAGAGCGCGGGACAGTAAAGCAATCTGGGGGAAAGGGGTGTGAATGCTAGGATACGCGTCGATTTGGCCCATTGCCAAGATCATGGTTACACGGTAAGAAGTGCGCTGATGCATTGCTAAGAGGAGAGGTGACCATTCCTGTCACTATTCATGAAAATATGTCTGCATTATGGCAAAAGGGAATGAGCGGCGGACAATTAAGAGGAGTATGAGCAAGATATGGAACAAGTTGCCACAGATTTTACACAAGGACATTAGAATAGGTGAGAACGAGTGAATTTGAAATTTGAATCGCCTATAAATCACCAAGGGGCATCCATCAAGTGACCTACACTTTAGGAAAACATATGCTGGTTACTGATATAGAGCTTTTTATTATCTCTGTAGAAGAAGTAAGCTTGAGGGTGGTGATATGGCTGATGGAAAAGCCAGACTCTCTAAGGAACATGGTGTTGACAGCTGCCGGTGTCTCGCAGAGTGCAGCATCAACAGTAGGGGATGTACCAGAAAAGGAGAGACACAAAGCAGAATTGGTCTAGATGCCATCACCTCGCCTAGGGGCAGGCTGACGAACTACAACAAAAAAAAGAAAGGATGGAAAGATGGAGACCACTGGCAGCAATACAGTTAATACGTCATCTCTAAGGTACCTCAAGGGTTGTGATTTCATGGACAACAACAAAGGCCTTGCAAAGTTGCAACACATACTGCAGCAGACAGTGCGAAGAGCAGATACAAAGGTCGGAAGTGGTTGTGATGGTACGAGGACGTCCCATATACGGCTCCCTCGCTTGAGCTAAAATCCTATGAGGGGGTGTTTTGTGTTAACCGAGCAGAGTAGAATGAGCATTATCGATCACAAGAATTGGTAGAAACAATGAAGCAGGAGCCAGATGAAGCATTGTAGGAGACAATGAAGAAGGAGAAGGATGATGAGCGTCACTTAGAGGGAGGTGAACGGCAAAGCCCAGGCAGCGTTTCTCGCCACACCAATGAGTGACTCGGGATGAGTCATGATGATTGTGTTGGGGGACTGTTGGGTAGTGGAGGTCTTGCGTAACAATTTTGGGTCTAATTAGGATAAAAATATTGTAAACCTTTGAAATATGCAGGGCGAGAAATGTAAAAGGTTGAGTCAAAGGGTTGTCCACCCAAGAAATAATATAAAATAATAGGAAGTAAGTCAGTCTGCAAACCATAGGAAGGTATAAATAGAGTGTGGCTCTATGAGGGGAAGGCAGTTCTTTTTCTGGAATGTAATCTTGGATCTAATATGGGTTTTTGAGAAAGAAAGCTTTGAAGCGTTTGTAAGTCTGAGTTGAGGGGTTTGGTAGTGGATAGAGGCTCTGCAGTTGTGTGCATAGAGGCCTAGGAGAGTCCGCAGCTGTGTGCGTAGACCCCTGCAGCTGAGTGTGCAGGGCGAATTTGGATGTATTGGTGATAACATGGAAATAAAGATAAGTTTCTTCCATAATTCTGTGTTAAATCTGAATTATCACAGATTTGACTTTTTGTATGGTTAATATGACTGTTTGATTGATGTGCATATACTTATATTATGAATGTATGTGAATTTGAGTTTGTTCTAAGTGCGCAAACTGGTTAAATTTTTTAAATGTTTTCTTAAAGACTCGGCTAAGAAGATCTGATTTATACAAGTAGTATCACGAATTAACCCAGATCGAGATCTACGCGGAGGTAGAACAATGCGAGGTTGCAGAACGGTGCGCGAACCCTCCAGAACACATCTAGATATCCCTATGGTGCAGAAACATGGTTCCAACACCCTCCCTCGCTACCTTGGGTGAGACCTCAGTCAGTGCTCCACGGGCTGTTGCCGAAAGGGCCAGTATCCGTGGGATTTGTTTGGCTAAATGATTTTTCCGAACCTGGGTCAGGCCCATATAAGCCAACAATGTAACACTGTTCTTTAAATACCATGTAATAAGCAATTTGAAAAGATAAATTCACTATTTACTTATGAACAAAACAAAGGTACAACAATAGAAATACCAAATGCATGTTGCTCAACTCATAAATAAATAGCAACAGTTTAGTCCTTCTCAAAAAGATGACTTCGGGAGTACAAAAATGAAACTTCTCAAAATTCTTTATGAAAATTCCTAAACAATATTCCAGTCGTTCTATTGAGAAAAGTATGAAAGTACAATGATCCTAGGTTTCATAAGCCTTTCTTCATAAAATTCTAGACCTTAATTTTGTACAATGAGCAAGCTTAAATAGCAGAAAAACAACTGAATCTATTTTGCAGAGCGTTGAGGGCATTTAAACAGATCCCTTCAATACGCTTAAAGGAAAATAGTTTTTTTGGTAGATATTTCTGAATGTGATTTGATGTCTTCATAGGCTTTGTTTGTTCCATCAAATTCTTTGGATGTTTGTCCATTTGTTTGAACTCAATTGCCACTTATCAACACAACTATCCTCTTCTGTCATGAACCTGAACATGGAAAACAGGGATCGATAAGATAAAAATAAATGAGACTGATAAGAGAATTTCATTTTAAACAAATGACTTTTGCAAGAAATGAGGAAAAATGTAGAGCTTAATAAATCCTGACACAAACATCATGGAGAGGAATGCGGAGTGAGGTCTATGGAAAGGAGACAAACTTTATGGTCGTATCACATATCACTTTTAGATCGGGGGTAGAACTCATAATAATCGCAATTGCTTGGAGGCTGGAAGTACCTCAAATAAAATCGCAATCGCAATCGCAGAAAGGTGGATGGCTAATGGTTCTTTCGAAGGGGGTTGGAAGTGGTAAGTGGTTTGTGAAGAAGGGGGTCTAAAAGAACAAAGGAATGAAATGTGGATATATGGCTTGGAAGAAAAACCACTTTTCAGACCCCCTTTACCCCCCCCCTTGAGAAAATTAAAATGAGAGAAGGGGGGTTCGAAGTCTTCTCAACCATTGATTTGGGTAGATCTGAGCCATTTATTAAATCAAGGCAAGTCAGGCTTTTATATCACAATCGGAGTTAAGGAGTATACGACTTTAATAGGTGGACAAAAGACTTGCAATTTGCAATATGTGGGATGATATAAGGGATGATGTGATGGTGAAATCACTATGACGTGGTAGATCTATGTGGAATGGTGACTTGGTGAATGACATGGAAGATGATGTTACTGATGACGTCATATCACAATCGGCATGAGGAAGGATATCACAATCAAATTCAAATGAGGCATGACTCTTGGAACTTTTTAATTTGCACGGACACGATGTTAATTTAAATGTGATTTATAATCATGGCGGGTCCGGTTATATCACATATCACAATTAGGAAGGGGCAGAGTGCTTGGCCTAATGAAATTTGCGATGGCTTGTGGATGCATGATTTTATAAATTGCAGTTGATTTTCCCTTCGAGTCCGGGCCTAATTGTAGATTGCAAAACGACGAAGGTAATGAGGCATGGACTTAAGCGTTCGAAACATTTGTGATAGTCATAGATGCAGGGAATTTATGGATTGCAGTGTATAATCTCGACAGGTCCAGCTATATCACATATCAGTGTTAGCGAGGAAGTCTTTGCCTTTGGAACTTTTTATTATGTCGATGTGCGAAGTGACTATGGTGGAGAGTTGGAGTCTATAAAGATTTTGACCTTCGAGAATGTAAAAACTCCAATTCAAATGAAATAACCTGTGTTTGTTTAATACTTAAGGTTTTTAAAGCCTAAGTATAGTTTTAGTCTTGGGGGCTATTAAAATTTGGTTTTTTATTTTTATGGAAATAAAATGAAAGGTTTTTTTTTTTTAAACTAAAGGGTCTATTTTAATATAATGAATTTCATAGGAAATTTATAATACATTAAAATGGGGGTTGTTGAACAATACAACATTTGGCGATTCACTGGAAGAACCGTTATCTTCGATAATTATGAATTTTAAAAAAAAATCAGTAAAAAAAATTCAAGAAGTGAAAACTACTTTTCGAAATATTTAGATAAATAAAATTACTCTGACTATAAAACTCTTTAAGGTGCAATTTATTTAAAAACCTTTCATGAATGAAAAACTCCTATTTACTTATATTAGTCATTAATCAGTTGTAAAAAATAAAGTAGGGGGCCTTTTACAACTTAGTTCGTAGTGTAGTGATTTTTCATAGGTAGAGCCACTACTGTCAGTGGGCATTCGTAGCCTCAACAAGGTTACCTTTTAACCAACAACAATTCAGTATCCCATCCATTTAATAGTGCAATAATTAGAGGTAAGTTTTTTTTTTTTTTTTTTAATGCTAAAAAGCCATTGTCCTGGTTTGGTGGCCAGATAATGACAATGCCATTCACTGGTAATAATTAAAACTAAACAAGTTGGTTCGTGATGAGACCCCTTGTCTTACAATTAAAAACCATAAGCCATTACCTTGATTTGGTGTTCAGTATGGTAATGTCAGTTTAATTGGTTCTCTATGAACATGGTAAGTAGGCTCGTGATGAGACCTCTTATCATTTTAGATTTATTATATTTTAGAATTACACTCTAAAAATTCTGTTTTTAATGGATGGGGAGGATCATTGACTCCTTAAGAGTTTTGGATGACAAATCCGAGTTGAAAGTGTTTTAGTCATAATATGGTCTTTACTTTTTTAAGGATAACCTTTTTTTGATTGAAACTAGAGTAAAATGATATATTTTTTGAGGTTTTTAAAAAGATTTTACAACTTAATGGAAAATATTTTCTGAGTTCTATAATTTTTATCTAATTTTCAATTTTGGTAACCACTTCTTAAAAATTCCTACCTTCAAAATGAAAAATGGAAAATAACTTCAAGAGATGTTTGAAAAGTCAATAGAGTACTACTTAACATTTTATTAACAAATATAGCGGGATGTACAATGGAAGTGATATATATTAATATATATATATAGTATTATATTTATATATAATTATATATATATATATATATATATATATAGATTCCTAAGAAAATAATTTCTTTAAGATGAGCTCGTTTATAGGAAGAGAATCTCTCTGATGGGCTTATCTGTTCAACAATTTGAAATTGACCAAGCCATAATTTTTGGTATGTTTCCCTTTTTCTTCATGTGCTTTGTCCCCCTTGAGAACTAGATCTCCAAATTGGAAGGATCTTTGTGTGACTGAACTTGCATCAAAAGAAGCTTTCACCATCTGTTGATGTTTGGTGTGTGTGAGTTTGGCATTTCCCTTTCTTCTTCTAGTTTTAGGATTTGCGAATTTCTTAATTCCAAGGAAGAAGAAGGTGTTTCTTCAATAAATTGAACTAGGTCTAATGAAGGAAGAGCTAAATGTGATGGAATGATGGCTTCCTTCACATAGACTAGGTTAAATGGAGAAGTGATTATAGAGGCCTTCTGAGTTATTCTATCAACCCATAGAGAAAATATTAAAGCTTTGTGCTAGTTTCTTTGATTTTGATTATTCTAAGGAGATTTTTATTAGTGGATTCTGCCAAACCATTTCCTTGGGATAGTAATTAGTGGAATATTTGAGTTTAAAACCTCTCCTAATTGCAAATTCAATCATACAAGTACCCGAAAAATAAGATGCATTATCAAATATAAGTGCAGAAGGAAAACCAAATCTTGAAATGATAAATTGATCAATAAATTCAATAACAGATTCAGAATTGACTACCTTTAGCAGAATTGCTTCCACCCACTTAGTGAAGTAATCGATAGTAGTCAGAATATATATGATGTTTAGAAGAATGAGGAATAATATAACCTATGATATCCAGTCCCCATTGTTCGAAAGGATGTTCGATGTTGACTGGTTGCAGAGGAAAGGCTGGTTTCCATTGTCTACCAGAAGCAGTTTAGCATGTTTTGCATTTCCTTACATATACGTGGGTATATTTGAAGAGAGTGGGCTAGTAGTATCCAACATGTAATAGTTTGATTGTAGTAGTATGTCCTCCAAAGTGTCCACCTGCTGGTCCATCGTGAAGTTCTTGCAAAACTATTTGTGCTTCAAACTTTTCAAGGCATCTTAACAATATGGAATCATAGTTTCTCTTAAATATCACATTATTAACAATCTCATAATGATTTGTTTTTAATCGTAAAGCTCTTTTTATTTTATAATTGAGTTTAGGAGGAGCATATCCATTTTTCAAATAAAAATTTAAATCAACATATTGGAACTCAGCATCAATTACACTTACCTCAGAAATGTATTCATCGTTACCTGTGTCCACTTCGGCTGAAATGTTGGATCCTCTTGTAAGAAGCTTGTAGAAACCTTTCTATTTGAAAATTTTGGCCGGTTTAATTTCAATATGGTACTTCTACAAAGTTGTTACCCAATTTGCTCTCTTTTCTCCTAATTCTTTCTACATTAGTAATTTCCTCACTATTGGGAATGGGACTATTACTTTTGTGTATGTTTTTAAAAGAAAAGGTCTAAAATTCTTTACAAATTTATATACAACAAATGCTTGTTTTTGAACTGAAAAAAGATATGGGTGCTTCAATTTTCTGATTATTAATTTGTTTCAAAACAGAAACATAAGACATTGAAGAAGAAAAGGTTTATAAGATGAAATGATCAAATAAATTCAGATTATTTAAAGAAGGAGCATTGATAATTGCCTGTTTGATTAAATATAATGCTTGCTTTTCATGATGACCCCATCTAAAAACTACGTCTTTCTTAATCATTTGTTGTAACGGAAAAATAATTTGTGAGAAATCAGGGACAAACCTTTTGACAAAATTGATCTATCCAAAAAATGATTGCATGCTTTTTTTGTTATGTGGTGGAGAAATTTCTGAAATTTCTTTTATTCTATTAGGGTCAATGTAAATTCAATTTTGACACAATGAATCCTAAAAGTTTTCCTTCACTAAGAGTGAAAAAAGACTTTTTCGGATTTAATGAAATCCCATAGTTTCTATAGCGTTCAAAAATTTGTCTTAAGTCCTGCAAATGACTATTTCTATTCTTTGAATAAAGAGTAATGTCATCCAGATAAACAATAACCTTTTTGTTTAATAGACCTTTGAAAGCTATATCCATGACTCGTTGGAAAGTGGCCACTGTGTTTATTAAACATAATGATATTTTTTGGTAGGCATAAGTTCCCCATTTGGTTTTGAAAGTAGTCTTTAGCCTATCATTTGGGTGGACCATGATTTGATTATATCTTGAAAATCAATCAGGGAAAGACATAAGTTTGGAACTAGCAACTGATCATAAAATTTGTTCCATAGTGGTTAGTGGGAAATTATCCTTTTCACTGACCTTATTGAGATTCATAAAATCTATACAAATGTGGATATCACTATTTTTCTTCCTAACAGGTACCAAGTTGGAAACCCATCTTGAATGCCTAACAGGGAAAATGATTTTAGCCTTAAGGAGTTTATTCAATTCCGTTTTGATTTTCTTTTCTAGGTTCGAATGAATTTTCCTTAATTTTTGTTGGACAAGTTTATCATTAGATGTCATCGGAATTGTGTGTTGAATGATGGAGGTGTCAAATGTTTTGAGATCTTCGTAACTCCACGCAAAGATATCCTTATATTTTTCTAACCAATCTCTACTAAGAATTAAATCGTAGAAATCTGAGATATCAGCAACAAGTATATCAATTATTTGACAACTTTTAGGATTTGAAGATAATACAATAAGAATTGAATTCATTTCTCCTATGACTTTGACTTTTGTCCTATTGAGTTGCACAATGTGAACTAGAGTTTTCTGAGGTGACATGTTTAATTTCAGACAAACTGAATACAACATGATATTTGAAGAAGCCCCCTGAATCTACCAAGCAGTTATGTACATTTTTATTAAATATTTCAAAAGTCAAAAGAAAAGGAGTATGTGAATTAGAATTGTCACCTATCATAATAGCACCAGAGGAATTGAATAATGAATGACAAGGAGGTTTACCTATTCCGTTAGAAGATTTAGATACCACAGCAGCAGGAAGAGGAGAAGCAAGGATTGCATTCAATTCTTTCAGTAAAAATTTATGCTATTGTTTGAGTTTAGTGAGTTCATGAAGGGAAATGTTTTCTTTTATTTTCTTCATATCCTCAACTATATTGTACTCAATAGTATCTAAAACTACTAAGGTTCTGGGTGAAGATGGAGAATTGGATGAAAACGAAATTACTTAGGGAGAAGTGGAAGTGGGTATTTTAACAACAACTTTATCTTTAGTAGTGGAAGTTGAAGGTTTATGTTGTTGAATTGGTTGTATAGGATCAACTGGAACTTTACTTGTGCTAACAGGTAATGCTTCATATTCATTTTCACTATCAAAAATAGGAAGAATAAAATCGTACATTCCATTTAACTAAGCTATTTGTTCATCTTGGGATTCATCAACAGAAAATGTTGCTTCCTCCTCGTCTTTATCGCTAGTTTATGCATTGGAGATCGTGTTTGGAGGTTGTGGATTAGGTTCCTAATTTCTTCTGAGTGTTCTAAAAGGTTTTTTGGAAGAAGATTCAACTACTTGTTTTTTGATCTCTACCATCTCGTTAGACAAATTTTTAAGGACTTGTTGTAAGCCTTCAAGATCAAAGGGACCTTTAAGTGCTTTCTTTTTAAATTCATCCTTAAATGTAACTTTTTTTAATTTTCTGTCTTCCTGATCTTTTTTCTTTTCTAGTGCTTTTATCCCCTTCTCTACAGACACAACTTCTTTCATGTTTTCTACCAAGGTATTTTTATTAGCTCTATCTACAAAAAATTGTACGTTAGAAGGAAGAGATGAAATATACCATTCAATTTGTCCATTGACACCAGGTCTAGAAGTAGTTGGGATTTTATTTAATAATTTGTTAAATATGGAATTGAAATATTTTATTTTTTCCCCTGAATTCGTTTTTAAATTGGAAAGCTAATTGATAAGAGATGGGGTTGAGCGATCATCACCAAATTTAGTCAAAAATTGCTCTTTAAAAATATCCCAACTAGTAATAGAATTGGATGGTAATGAAAAGTACCAGGACCCTACTGATCCTATAAGAATGTACAAGAATAAACTAACAACCACGTCTTCTTCATCTAACCCATTAATATTGATGGCTAACATATAATTATGAAGGTGCTCTTCAGCAAGTAACCCATCATCAGGATTGAATTTGGGAAGTCCTCTTTCAAGATGTTTTGGTAGAGGATGAAGTGGTGCTAGCATTTGAACAACTCCTAGATTGGACCATGGTCTAGCTATCGTTGTAACAGTTGGGGAGGTGGATTTGATGAAAGAAGAAGTGGAAGTTGTGATAGTACTACTTGAGGCAGCACTAGTCATTTATGTAGAGGAAATGGAAATAGATGAAGTGATCAGTAGAGAAAAAGGAAATGAAAAAGGAATAAATGGAGATGTTTGTGAATGAGAGAATGAGGTAATCTCACTAGTAGATGTTTGGGAATCTGATGTAGTAGTTTTTGTTCAGTGGGATTGAAGTGAAAATTCAAATGGAAAGATGCCAAGTTTTGCACTTCGGGACTGAGTTAAAACACTAGTTCTGTGAAAAATAGAAGTAATACTTCCTTTAGAAACTTTGGATTATTCAGGAGTTTCTGCTAAAACGGAGACTTCTTCCAATTTCTTTATCAAAGTTGTAATTTCTGGTGATTCTGGAGTATAATCCGCAGGGATTACCTCAGGAAGTATTCTAGGAGACTTGGGAGGAGATTGTACAATTCCTGATCTAAAAGTATGAAACTCTGGATGGGATCTGGAAGTTGTAGGAGATTTGGAGGAAAAATGACTCTTGGAATGAGCTTTTGCTTTTGGATTAGACTTAATTTCCATTCATATTCTGCATGCCCTCCTTTTAGCACCAAAATGTGTTGTGGCCTCAAAAATCGTTGCGTCAACACCGGGGGGGAAAAACACCCAGTCTGAACCTTAAGACAACTCCTTTTCTGTTCAAATAGTGGCTCTGACTAGGGATAATGGGAACAGTTTCCTAATGAAATGTTATTGAATGAATGTGTAATGCTTATAATGAAGTGAAATAGATGGATTTGCAGCAATGAATTAAATGTAAAAAATATACATTAATCTACTCTATAAGCCGAGTTTATCTGGATGTGGTCTATAATGATTTTCCTTAGTAAATGACAATATAGATTACTCAAACACCAATGGAAATGAAAATATTTCAAGATGATTAAGTTAATTAAATATTTAATCAAAATAATGTGTATAACTCATATTGCATTCAGAATATCAAAGCAAATTTCTTAACACGTAAAATAAATATCAATTGCAGCATGACTAGAAATGAATACATGTAACATTGTTCTTTAAATACCATGTAATAAGTAATATGAAAAGATAAATTCACTATTTAATTATGAATAAAAAAAAGGTATAATGATAGAAATACCAGATGCACATTGCTCAACTCATAAAAGAAATAACAACAGTTTAGTCCTTCTCACAAAGATGACTTCAGGAGTACAGAAATGCAACTTCTCAAAATTCTTCATGAAAATTCCTAAACAATGTTCCAGTCGTTCTATTGAGTAAAGTATGAAAGTATAGTAGTGCGAGGTTTCGTAAGCCTTTCTTCATAAAATTCCGGACCTTAATTTCGTACAATGAGAATGCTTAAATGGTAGAAAAACAACTGAATATATTGTGCAGAGCGTTGAGGGCATTTAAACAGATCCCTTCAAAACGCTTAAAGAAAAATAATTTTTTTGGTAGAAATTTCTGAACGTGATTTGCTCTCTTCATAGGATTTGTTTGTTCCATCGGATTGTCTGGATGCTTATCCATATGTTTGAACTGGACTTCCACTTATCAACACAACTGTCCTCTTCTTTCATGAACCTGAACACGGAAAACAGGAATCGATAAGATAAAAATAAATGACACTGATAAGAGAATTTCATTTGAAACAAATCACTTTTGTAGGAAATCAGGAAAAATGTAGAGCATAATAAATCATGACACAAACATCATGGAGAGGAATGCAGAGTGAGGTCTGTGGCAAAGAGAGGAAAACTTTACGGTCATATCGCATATCACTTTTAGAATGGGAGTAGAACTTAGAATAATCATAATCGCTTGGAGGCCGGGAGTAATTCAAATAAAATCGCAATTGCAATCATGAAAAGGTGGATGGATAATGGTTTGTTCAGAGTGGGTTGGAAGTGGTAAGTGGTTTGTGAAGAGGGGGGTCTGAAAGAACAAAGGAGTGACCCGTGGATATATGGCTTGGAAAAAAAACCACCTTTTAGACCCCTCCCCCCTTGAGAAACTTAAAATGAGTGCAGGGGGGGCCAAGGTCTTCTCAGCCGTTGATCCAAGAAAATCTAAGCCCTTTATTAAATCCAGGAAAGTCAGGATTTTATATCACAATCAGTGTTCGGAGCTTGATCGTAGATCACAATACTCGGGAATATCACAATCAGAGTTAAGGAGTGGCAGACTTTAATAGGTGGCCGAATGACTTGCGATTTGCGATATGTGGGATGATATAAGGGATGACGTGATGCTAATGTCATTATGACATGGCAGATCTATGTGGAATTTTGACGTGGCAGATGATGTGGGAGATGATGTTACTGATGACGTCATATCGCAATCGGCATGAGGAAGGATATCACAATCGCAATTCAAATGAGGCATGACTCTTGGAACTTTGAGATTTGCGTGGATGCAATATTAATTTAAATGTGTTTATAATCATAACGGGTACAGTTATATCACATATCGCAATTGGGAAGGGGTAGAGTGCTTGACCTAATGAAATTTGTGATGGCTTGCAGATGCGGGATTTTATAAATTGCAGTTGATTTTATCGTCGAGATCGGGCCTGATTGCAAATCGCAAATCAGAGAAGGTAATGAGGCATGGACTTAAGCCTTTTGAAACTTTTGCGATAGTCACGGACATGGGGAATTTATGGACTACAGTGTATAATCTTGGTGGGTCTGACTATATCGCATATCGATGTTAGTGGGGAATTATTTTCCTTTGGAATTTTTTATTATGTCAATGTGCGATGCGGGGTATGGCAGAGAGTTGGAGTCTATAAAGATTTTGTCCTTCAGGAATTTAAAAACTTTGATTCAAATGAAATAACCCTTATTTGTTTAATACTTAAGGTTATTAAAACCTAAGTATAGTTTTGGTTTCAGGGGCTATTAAACTAAAAAAAAGGGTCCCTATTTTAATATAATAAATTTTATAGGAAATTTATAATTCATTAAAATGGGGGTTGTTGAACATTACAACACAATCCCAATATACTATTTTGTTGGACACCACCAGTAAGAAGAACCTACCCCTTTCCTATTTAGCCAATGCTGAATGGAGGCCCCAACCTCATTAAACTCTTGAAGCCACACTTTCATTCATTTTCAAACTGGACTCCAAGGAGAAATACACAACTCAACAAAAGCACATCAATCCTCTAGAAAATGATAAATATGCCTAAGAAAAAACTCTACATACAACACAATATTATGATGAATGCACTAGCAGTTACTATACGCCAAATGATATTCAATCATTCCTTACTCCATATCCTCACTCTATGCATAAGATGCTAGCTAAAAAAACTTATGCTACCTTCTGCAACTCTTGTAAAATGCTTCATATTTTATGCATAATGTTCCTCACATCTTGCACACACTTCTCTTCTCTCAAAAATTATTCAACCAACCTCAACTCCTCAAAGCAATCAATAATATATAATTTGCTAGAAATATTAAAGCAATAATTGTAATCAGACTGATGGAGAGATAATCATCTATGTTCACATGCTATTGATTGGTTTGGTAATTGATATTTATCCTCCTTGACCTGATCCTCCATGATATTCATTTAATGATATATATTATCAACTTTAACCATCTTCTAGAATACTTCCTTGGACGTTTTAGACTAATTACCAAGTATAAAACCACAAGAAATGCCCTTGGAATTAAATGGAATGCACATAGAATCCAGGGAATGCCACCTACAGGAAGTAGCATCCTCCTCTCAGGAAGTGCATTATAATGCACCCTACAAAGGCTCAACTGACATTATAACACTTTGTGTATAAGTAATTAAATTTGTTATCTCTTCCAAGCTTCCTTCATCAATCAGATTAGCTTCAAGACTTCCATGAATTGTCCAACGTCTATCAAAACTTATCTAAGAATAGCCATCACCTGTCTAAGCATCTCAAACACATATGCAAACTTCATCTGCAAGCATCAAGACATCAACATAAGACTCCACCTTTATAGGAACCTCAATATCCTCTTGAAACTCTATTGCCAATCACCAAGAGTATGATATGATTCAAGTTGGCGTCATCACAAGGCAGACAATGCTAAGTGCTTATTGACGTTAATTCCAACACCACAATGCCAACATGCTCCCCTTTTGGAATTGATGTTAACCTCAACCTGATCTTCCCTCCTAAACCTTACCTCTAAATTTGATCACCATACTTTCTCCGTTCTCTCTCCCCCTTTGACATCAATGGAAAATGGAAATACAAACATTTAATATCAATAACAACGATGTGAGGTTTGAGATAAGTACTACCCCTGAAATAATCAACACCATTCTAATTACAAATTTGATATGTTAAATAATGAACTCGGTTGCCAAAAATGACTCTCACCAACACCATGCATCCTCTCATGCTAAAAATTTCCCCCTTAAGCATGTAATGGGGTTGCAACCAACCTCTATTGTTTGTTTACCAACACTTACGATTCTCTACAAATAATCCTATTTTCCAAGTGTAAGAGACTACCCCTTATGGACTAGGACTTTAACCAACTTTAACCAATGGTATACAATGAAGTGCAATATAAACACAAGGCTTCATGGATAAAATGCATGGTTGTAATAATTACATATGACCAATATATGACTCTCTAATAAGCATGCCTATCAACCAAATACTCTATGGAAACAACGTTTACATCATTCACCCAATGAAACATTGCTATGATATACAATACAAAACATGACTTTGACACCCAATAGCCCATACATAGATAATTTTGACAATTTTGACAATACATCCAGACAACATGGGTCTCTCCATGACTAATGCACCAAAATATGAGACACTGATGATACATGGCTCTTACAATTAGACACAAGTGTGCTCTCCTCTATGCATGTCAAATACAATGATGTGTGACAAGTACATGACATCCATGAAAAATAATATGTGCTCTTTGCAACAACAATAATAGGAGTACAATAAATGGCATATGATACCATGTGGCTACTCTCAACACATCAACCATAAACAAAGATCTTAATAGCCATATGTGGAGCTTGAATTGCATCAACATTGAACTCTCTATGGCAAAATCATGTTAAAACACTAGAAACCACCATACTCCGCATAGACATATGCAACATAATGATATGATAGGAGCAACACAAATAAAATGACATAGTGATGAAATCATATACATCCTCATCATTAGTAAACAATAAGTCAACAGTCAGGCTCAACAATAGGAAGCATACTCTTGTAGCACAAACTCTAGCTCCAGACAACAAATCAATAAGCAACAAAAGAATCATTGGTAGCAGATAAGAGAATACAACAACAATATCTCCAACATCACCAATACATGACCAAATAAGCAATCCATTTGAGAAGGATTCTAAGAAATAGCAGTAGAAACATAAGATTTTTCAATAAGGCACTGTCAACAGCTCATCAACTCCTTGACCTCATGCTGTCAAGATCAACAGACTCTCTCCTCGAACAGTGAGATCAAACTTCCCAAGCAGTAGAAGCATTAGAACCAAAACATCATAGGAAATGACATACTCCCATGAGACTCATGCTACAACAAATTCTCTCCATGCATCAACAATAACATACAACATACATCTAGATATATAAGACATGAATGAAAATATGTATACTCTATATGTAATAACTCTAATACACCATCATCATATCTCCATAGCATCCTCCCATACATGACAATACATGGCATAAATGTGATCTAGAAATATGAGTACTAGCACTATACCAACTTTTCCATGCAAGAATACTAACTCATCCTACTAGAAATATGTGGCAGAAATAACAAATGCTTACTCAAGATATAAAGAAAGTGCATAACTAGAATTCCAGATCAAACATAATGCCAATAATTTGCTAATCCACCAGAAGAAAGAATTCTCCCCATAAAAGTGTGATCATCCTTCACTCCTTCAAAACTCTCTCTATGGACAGTTCAAGCTCTAAATCCTTATCACAAAACTTTGAGTAGATTCACCATTAGTAGTGTAAATCATTGTAGCATATAATTAGCAACAAAAGAAATCATCGTCACCAAACCAACTATTATGACACAACAACCTTTTCCCACAATCGAGTCACAATCTCTCTTTACATATATCATCATTAAAAATATGAAATAAAAGAAACTTCAAATTTCATGTAGCTCCCCCTGAGCTCATGCATCTCCTTCCTAACATGCATATCTGTATTCATACAATCTCTCTGATATGGTTTCACCTCCAATGGTTTACATGCAACTCAAGTTACGACCATATGCTCCCCCTGAGATCATGTATGCCTCAATTTTTGGTGGGAGTCTCTTGTTGCTCCTTTCTCCTCCATACTTTGATAGTTTATCTTTGACATGTGCATCGCCTTATTTCCTCTTGTGTGGTTATCTTTGCATTAATTTCTCCCTTTGATGGATTTCCTATTACACATGGTAATCTTGCAATCTTTGGCCTTATGGTCAATGTTGTCACACACATAAAACCTTATGTGATCAAGAAAGAATGTATAAGACTCGAATCTCCTCTTCTTCACATAGAAATTACAATCAATAGCCTTATGGCCAAAATCATTGCATGAGAAACAATAACCAGAAAAATGACTATTATACCTACCCATTGATAATCTTCGTGATGAGGGAAATCTTCCTTGGATACTTTCTTGTGGGTTCTTCTTGATTTTCTACTTCTTTTTCTAAGTGGTCTTTATTTATTTACTTATGCAAGTTTCTACTATATGTCCAAATTTTTGACAGTTGATACACTTGACATTTCTCATTATGGGAGTACTATATTTTCTTTGTGATTAATGTACCTTTCTTGTATCATTCTTTTGCTCGTTTCTTCGTTGTTGGTCTTGCTAGTGACTCTCCCTTTTCACACTGCTACTAGTTTCTCCAATATTTTCTGATTTTCTTGTAAATGCTTATGAGCTAGATCTACTCCTTTTTAATTCTTATCTTGTAGAATATACTTTTGCTTTAAGTGCTTCAAATTTTTCTTTAATATCCTTCATCTAATTTCTCACCTCCTCTTCATTTATCCTTACATATTACAACTGGGTTTTCAAATCTCTATTTTCAAGTGAGAGCGTTTGTACTATAACTAATGTTTAGATAAGCTAAGTTTGACCTTCAATTGGTCTCTCATTTTATCCACCATCTCTACTGATGTCTTCTCCAAAAGTATTACCTACACTTCTATCTGAAAGATTAATATCAATCAATTGGTTATCATCTTCTAACCCTTTAATCTCAAGAACATCATCATCATTACATTTTCAAGGAAAACATAGTAATTATTGATGATCATCCTTGACCAGCAAGAAGAGGGGTTCTTCTGAATCTAAATTTTTTCTAACTTGTTTATTTCTCTTCTTATTTTGATACATCTCCTTCTTGTTCTTGGCCATGGTCCATGATCTACTCTCAAGCTGTTAAGCTTCACTGGAGAGAACCCACTCTGATACCACCTTTTAGAAATGTAGATCACTACTTAGGGCAGGGGGTGAATCAGTAGTGATTAAACTTCTAAAATTTTCACCAATTAATTAACCCTTTAAACATTTACAATAAAAAACACACAAAGAGAGATCAAAGCATCATAACATAACATATAACCACAAAGTTAATCACACACATAAGACACCAATGATTTCTGGTGGAAACCCCAAAGGGAAAAAAACCATCTACTGTTGTTGTGTTGCTTCTCATTCTCTTATTGTTATATAAATCAAATCATTACATTTTCTAGTTGACCTCCACTAGCTAGGAGCCAGTAGTCTTATCATAGTATTGTTGGCCACCACCATCTAGGAAGTCTCTACTCACATGAATTTTCAGGCCACCACCTGTTGGAAGCCAACACTCCTAATAGGCCTCATCCAACCACCACTAGACTATCCAAGAACCACTAGATAGAGATACAACTCCCAATATACCATTTTTTTGGCCACCACCGGTAAGGAGAAGCTACCCCTTTCTTGTTTAGCCACTACTAAACGAAGGCCCCAACCTCCTTAAACTCTCAGAGCCACACATTCATTCATTTTTGAACTAGAATCCAAGGAAAACTATACAACTCAACAACAACGAATCAATCCTCTTCAAAATGATAAATCTATATAAGAAAAAACTTTGCATACAACACAATATTCTGATGAAATCACTAGCATATACCATACACCAAATGATCTTCAATCATTACTTACTGCATCCTCTCACTCTCTGCAAAAGATACTGGATAAAAACACACTTATGCTACCTTTTGCAACTCCTACAAACTACATCATATTTTCTGGATAATGTTCCTCATAGCTTGCACACACTTCTCTCCTCTCACATTTAACCAACAATACAAACAAGATCAACTCCTCAAAGAAATCTCCAATATATAATTTTCTATACTTATTAAAGTAATATTTAAAATCAGAGTGAAGGAAAGATAATCATCTATGTTCACATGTTTTTGATTGGTACGATAATTTATATTTCTCCTCCTTGACCTTATCCTCCATGGTCTTCATTTAATGAGAGATCTTATCCACATAGCCATCTTCTAGAAGACTTCCTTGGACCTTTTGACCAATTACCAATTTCAAAACCATAATAAATGCCCTTGGAATTGACTGGAGTGTGCACAAAATCTAGGAAACTCCACTACAGGATGTACCGCTCCTCATCTCGGTAAGTACATTATAATGCACCCTATAGAGGCTCAACATGTGTTATAATTCTTTGTGCATAAATGATTACCTGTGTTGCCTCTTCCTAGCCTCCTTCATCCATCGTCTCAGCTTCAAGACTTCCAGAACCTGTCCAACAACGATCAGAACTTGTTTAAGAATATCTAGCACCTGTCTAAGCATCTCCAACACTTGTCCAAACTTCCTCTATAAGAAACAAGGCATCAACATAAGGCTCCACCTTGCCAGGTACCCCTGCATCCTCCTACAACTCTATTTCCAATCATGAGGAGTATGATAAAATCTAGGTTGACATCATCACAAGGAAGACAATGCTAAGTGCTTGTTGACTTCAGTGCCAATGCCCATTATAATATGTCATTTGTTTTTCCTACCCATTTTGTGTGGATACCTAAAACACTGCAAAATCACATTATTAAGAATGTACAATGACCTATATATTTGTGTGTGTGTGTGTGTGTGTGTGTGTGTGTGTGTGTGTGTGTGTGTGTATGTATATGTATATGTATATGCATATGTGTATGCATGTATGTATGTATGTATGAGTAGCTATTATGAATAACTTTTGGTTGACAAAGAATAAGTATTTTCATACATGAAAGAATAGCTACCATGCACAAAAAAATGACTGATGTGTTAGAATTTTTAAAGACTATGTATGCATAAAAGAATAGTATAATTTCTTGGAAATAAATGCAATTTTCATGCATGGAAAGAATAGCTATCGTGTTTCATTTGGTAAAAGAACATTTTTCATGGCATAAAAGATTTCCTATTGTGTTAGTTTTCTTGGAAAAAGAACAAGTGCTTACATGTGATCATAAATAATAATTATGGTATTAGTTATTTGGGAAGGAATGCTGTGAACATAAACAATAACTAGTGTATTATTTCTTGGAGAAGAATACATGTTGTGTTAGTTCTCCCTTAAGGAATATATATATTTTCATGTAAGAGTAGTAGTTATTGTGTTAGCTTCTTTTGGAAAGTTTATGTATTTGCATGCAAGAATAATAACAGTTATGTTAGCCTTCTTTGGAAAATATCCTTTTGGGAAAGAGGATGCATTGACATGCACAAATATTCGGGTTGATATGTTAGTTTCTCTCAATAGTATGATAGTTGAAATGGTTGTTATTTTGAAAAGAATGTGTCTTGTGCAAGAAATGATAGTTAGTGTGGTGTTTAACTTTGAAAAAAAATTCCCTCTTCTTGTGTGAAGAGATGGTGATAACCATGGAGGATCTTTTAATTATCAAGGTGTAGGTTTGTAATCAGAAGTAGAGGTTAACTAATTCCCTTTCTCATGATACTTGTGAAGTAGGGATAAGTGAGCATCAATAGTTTTTTTTTTTTTAATTTTGTGGAAAAACCTGTGAGCAGTTTTGAAACCAACGTTTCGGACTAGCTTAGTGAGTCCATCATCAGGGCAATGAGATTTATATTTGAGAAGAGAGAGCGTATTACAGAGCTTATTAATAGTGATTTATTTTTGATGCCTTCTTCTGTAGTCGGCTTACAAATAATTAATTTAAATTAATACTAATTATTTATTTATTTAAATACGTATTTATTTTATTATTATTTATTATAATAATTATTTATTTAGATTTATTCTTATTTTATTATTATATATTTATTGCACACACACACATATTCTATATATTAATAATAATAATATAATAATAATAATTATTATTAATTTATTAACCTGTTTTACATCCTTAGCTATATGTTAGTTGTTTTATTAGAAATGTATATTTTTAAGGATTAGTTTTGACTTTTATGTTAACCATTTTTATTTTTATTTTATTTTATTTTTTAATGTGATCTTGTTAAATTTTATTAAAGGAAAGTAGGTTATATTTATGTATTTCTTAATTAAATCATTTTGTTATAATATTAATACTATTTATTATATATTATTTATTTATTTTCATTTTATTTTATTTATTTATTCATTTATTTATTTATTAATTTATTTATATTTGTTTTTGTTTTATTAAAAACTTATTTATATTATTATTTTTTTTCTTATTTTATTTATTTATTTTGTTTTGTTTTATTTTATTATTTTAATTATTATTATTTTTTAATTGTTTGTTTGTTTAATTAATTAATTAATTAATTTTATTATTATTATTTTTTTTACTGTTATTATTTTTATTTTATTTAATAGGGGTTTCCAGGGATTACTTAACTTTAGACCGTCATCTCTATTCATGTTATTGGAGGATTTTTCAATTTCAATTGCTTCTTTCACCCTTCTTTTTAAATAATGGTCTTCTTTGTGAATTAATTTTTCTTGTTCCATGCAAATATAGTGCGAGGAAGAACATGCATGCTCAACTAGACTTGGTTTTTCTAACCTATTTCTTGAAATATCATTGATATGTTCTTTTAGCCTAATGCCAAATGATCTCCTTGTTTCACTTATATATATTTTGCCACATGAGCAAGGAATCGAGTAAACTCCTTTGTGGTTTTTTGGGTCAATTAGGTCCTTGGCAGAATCTAGCATGTTTTTGATGGTGTTAGGGGGTGTGAAGGAAACCATAATGTTATGCTTAGTGAGAATTCTGGCGATTTTGTCTTTATGTATTTTTATGCATGTGAGTTCAGGATGGACCGACATGTGTCATAACCATACACGAGTAAAGATAAATAGACATGCTTTAATAGATAACTACTTTTAAATTAATGAATGTGAAGTGTTGCTAAAGAAGGCATGCCATGATATTTTGTTTATGTTTTATGTATGCACACAAATACATGTTGAAACACCACTAATAAATATTTATTATTGGTCTGATCACTATTTGATCTAATCATGATATCAAATTTTGCTTATAGTATGAGTTACAGGAAAATATTGTGACATATATGAAAGATAGACTATGTGTAACATTATGACAATCAATGAGCTAGTGACCCATGAAAATTGAAGGAATGTCAACTACAAGATAATCCAATGATTGATATAACTAGGTCACAAAGACATAATGTTCAAGGATTTGTGCATAAATGATATCATGATTATTGTAATAGCTTCTAACTAGTTATGCTGTATTTACGATGATACTTCTTTGTAAGTTTTTATGACAATGGTCCAGGGATGGAATCCATTACAAACCACTGAGTGAGGGGTGAACACCCTCACAATTAATAAAATTAAATGTTTGTTGGTTTTCACCCTATGAGGTTTCCATGGTATATTAGTGTTCCATGATGTGATTTCCTATTGTGCTATTCTTATGATGTTGATTCCTTGCATGACATGTCATTTATATTATCAAGTATGTGATTAACTAACTGAGTTAAAAGAATCATGGAATTGATGCAAGGTTACAACAAGAAGGCTATGGTAATGTGCTATAACAATGGATGTTATGTTATGTAACTTACTATTCCATTCTTAAATTTTACTTTATGTAATAATGAAGATTTAAACTAATGGTTAGTTAAGGAATATGTAATAGTGAAATTATATTATTACATGTTGGTAATTCCTTAAAAAATTTCTAATTCTATTAATTTTTACTCAAGGTTACTAGGGGATGTTACGAGTGGTATCAAAGAAAAAGGTTGTAGCACTAGCACCTTTTGGGAATCGGTAAGAGGAAAATAAGTAGAGGTATGATGTTAGTGGGCATCAAATCAGGGATGATCTTAACAAAACTACATAACGATATATGAAACATACTACTTTTGACATGAGATGCATGATGAATGTTTATAAAATATTGAATAATAGTAAGTGACAATGTTTTGTTTAAAATTGTGCTTGTGATATTTGAATCTTTATGCAGATAAAAGACAATAAAACTTTTGTTGCATTTATGAAAAATCATGAGCCCTCACTAGTGATAGTGAGGATTAACTACCAACCTTTGCATGCATACTATTACAATAATGATTATGTACATTTAAATAACATGACTAAAGTTACAATGCACTGCCTCTAAAGAATGAGTGCATGTATTGATCTATGTGATAATGAATGAATGTAGAAAAGTGGGGGTCGTCCTTGAAGAGGACAACATAATGTTTTAAAAGACATTGAAATAACCCCTTGGATGTTAAAAGACAAAAGGTGAGTCAAGTGGTAAGACTTGACTGTAATGGCTAATTGTTGATTTGGTCTTGTCATTGTTGAATCAAGATGGTTGATAGCATTGATTAGTTAGTATTGCATGATTAACTATTACAACTTATATGCATGAATGGATTTTGTTTAAATTTTATTGCAATTTTTATTTACTTCATGTTGTTGTTTTTTTGGTAGCAATACATGTTGCACTGAAAATTGTCACCTTGACATTCTGCTATCTGTGTGAGTTCATTACCACTCATAATTTCCTCCTCTGCGAGTCTAAAACATCAGTTCCTCATATCAAGTCTTGAAAATAAGAGAAAAGTTCTCAAAAGTTTTTAAAACTCTGGTTCCACACTTTCTCTTTGTCTTACCTACAGTCCCCCACCTAATGGTCATGTCTTCGGTGCACCTGCTCACTGTCTCTGTGTTAAAGGTGTAGACCCCTGTAAAAGTTAAAAGGCACAAGCATATTATGAAAAACTCACTTTCAGTTATTTTTAGAAGCTTCTGGAAGGAGTCTTGAGGTGACAAGTTCACTCTTTTAAGGTTCATGTAACCCATACCTTAAGGAGCTAACCCCTTGATGTGAGGACTTATTCCTTTGAAGGAGGATTCTATCCCTTCATAGGTGGACCTGTAACCTCCTCCTCTGCACTATAAAATGAAGCATTGAGCTGGTTAACTGGTTGGAGTTAGAAGCTTAGTATTTTTTGAGGTAGAATGTTGTTGGAACTTAGTCTTCTTTAGTTGAGTTTTTATGAGGAGAGATCACATACCTCTATGTAACTCATTTGGAAGAGTGCAAGACTTGTCAAAGTAAAAGAAATTCCCGTTTCAGACCCCAGGAAGAACTTGTTCAACATCAAGGCTGAAAAGGTTGTAAAGTTCTTCTACTATTCAAAGTTAATACAAATATATTTGTTTTTCTCAATAAGTTGTTAATTCATTGTTTATTTTATGGATTCCTTGATCACCATAATAGGCACGATTTATAATATTCACTATGCAGGTGCTATTTAATGTTTGCTTGTTTGTGATTGCAGGTCTTCAAAGGTAACTCTTTTGAACGACTGGAGGATGACAACTATGAACAAGCACTGGATCTAACGTAGTATCTTAACACCTTTGTAGTATTTACTTATCAATCGCATATGTCTAGAGAAAGATAGGTTTTTTTGTTTGTTTGTTGCTAGACTATCTTCTGATACTAGGGAGATCGGTCTTGTTTGCAAGATAGATTTATTTGGCCAACAAATTGGCGACTCTGCTAGGGATTGAACCCAGAATCTCGACAAAAGTTCATGAATCTGCTCATCGGTATGAACAGGATCACAAAGTGTTGTTGGAGGATAGTTTGTTCCTGTGTCAACCTCGTTAAAAAATGAAATCGGGTGTCTCGAGGATAGTTTGTTCCTGTTTCAACCTCGTTAAAAAATGAAACTGGGTGTCTCGAGGATAGTTTGATTTTGTGTCAACCTCGTTAAAAAATGAAACAAGGATCAAGGAGCATGGTTCCTTCTCTTGTGTCAAGCTCGTTAAAAAAATGAAACAAGGAGTCATGGAGCATAGTTCTTTGTCTTGTGTCAAGGCCGTTAAAAATGGAACAAGGGTTATGAGGATAGTTCTTTTACTGTGTTAACCTCATTAAAAAAATGAAACACCTCCCTTTCCAAATCGAGTCTTTGATTAAGATCTCATAAAATCCAAGTCGAGTCCATCCAAGATCTCGAAAGTGGACTTTCATTCCATCCACCTTGTTGGATGCAATTAAGCTTGGGGGGCATGTACCTCGATTTGAGTCATTATGCTAGGGGCATGCGAACTTATAACAAGCATAGTTTTTCGTTTCAAGCTTGTGTAAACATGAAACCAAATCCAAGTAGAGTTCTCCATGGTTCAACCCATACCCGATTTACATCTTGTGATCGCCATTTTTATCCACTAAATTCTGCTAGATGAGCCTTGGTTGTTTTCATTCCATCGCCACCATCTCCTTGGCTGATCATATGCTTTCACTTGGTTGTTTTTCCTTTCCTGAGGGACCACAACGATGAGTGGTTTTATTAGCTAGCCTCTTAACCATTACATGTTTTGAGCAGTTCCATCATTGCCAGAACTAGTTGCTACCCTTTATACCACTTGTTCCTCTAGGACGAGTCTTCTTTAAGCTCTTTTATGACTCGTAAAAGATGAAAAGATTGCCGAGTTTTTCCCTTTTAACTCGTTAAACATAATAAAAAGGTGGTCCACTTTCAACTCTTTTCTGACTATATAAACATGAAAATATCACTAGACATTTGTCATTTCGAGTTCGATACTAGTTATGAAACAACGTGTCTTCGATCACTTTTTCACTTTTTCAGATTGGAGCCACTAATTACGAAAAGTACTCCTTGATCGTAATGGTCAAGTAGTTCTCTCGAGTATTAATTTATACTTTTTCGGGCTCGAGGGACACAAATTTACAAAAAAGCGAAACATTGGAGTCCTCTTCAAGCCCTTTTTAGACTCTCGAAAATTGAAAAGATTGTCGAGTACTTGATTGTTCGAACTCATTAAAATAAATGAATAATCGTCCCTTCAGTTAAGTTTACCCCTTTTACAGACTGAAATGGACTATTTACGAAAAAGGTATACGTTCACTAATTATAGTCAATAGAGTCCTCTTTAAACTCTTTTCAGACTCGTTAAACATGAAAAGATTGTCGAGCGCTTGTCCTTTCCAGCTCACTAAAGTATTGGAAATGTCATCCCTCCTGTATTATTTTATTATTTTTCAGACCTGAGGGATTATTTTACGAAAAAGTACCCCCATGGAGTTTTCTTAAGTTTTTCTTTTGACTCTTTAAAATTGAAAAACACCGAGTTTTTCCTATATTGGACTCGTTAAAATTTAACAGTAAAGGACCTGTTCAAATTTAAACACGAATGAACCACTCCTTCTTAGGGTTCGAATTTTAAACTAAGTTGGACTCATCCGAAGGATGAGCTTATAAACAAGCAAATGTTATCCTCCTCAAGCTTGTTAAAAATAAGAGGTACTTGCCAGAAATGTTGGGGGAAAAGAGAGAAAAATGAACTTGTTTGTTACACTTTGTTTTTTAAAGAAGCCATTAACCACTCTTGAACACAACACTTTTTGTTCACCTAGGTTGGGAAAATCCTTTACCTAATAGTTAATCAAACCACATTGAAAGTCTTCAGCCAGTTTCTGTGTATTAACTTTGGGTCAATTGTCACCAAGCCACTTGTAGTGTCATTATGTGTTCAAGAGAATAGTTCAAACAAACCATTCATCTGCGAGATATCTATCATCCATTTTGACCATCCCTAAGTCAGTCCTTGCCAATATATTTCTTCAAAACTTGATCTATTATTTCGCGTTGTGGGCTTTCCTACAATGGATCGCTTTCTATCGACTTCAGCTCATTGTCTATAAAGTTGATCTAGAAATCGTCAGTACCTTGAAATCTACATTCCCTAATGGCAGGTTTCTCACCTCTGACAATAGGTTGCATCATTGACCTTCGATCGAATGATTCTATGACATGTTCGACTTTAGCTCATTTATTCACATTTCATGGATTGTACTAAGTACTTTGAGAGCAATTGATATTACTGGTGGTTTCTCTCACACTTGTTAACAGTCCATATCATTGACTGGTAATCAAGTGGTTTCTACCATGTTCGACTTTGACACATTCATTCACATGGATAGAATCGTACTAGTTCGAGAAGTGGAAATCAAGACCTTGGATCTAGTTTCCACCATCCAGGCTACGAGGAATTTTGTTATTCATTATATAGTGGACTATTCATAAATAGATGGCTGCATCCATACTGTGTCTACACATGTCTATACTCTTGATGTATTAAAAAATCATTCCTGTATCAGAATAGTTTAGTCAATTTTCTAGTCAGTTTTGATCTGAGTATGGGAATGCCTACCTTAGCAATGATATATATATATATATATATATATTTTGCATTGAATGTTTTTACAGGTTCCAACTAGGGTGTCCACAAGGTGATCCTTGAAATGATAAAGTACTTCACTCTTCATACATGATAGACTCTATCTTCATCTATTACAGACTTCACACTTTAGGGGCCAATCTGTTGCATTGAAAATTGTCACCTTGACATTATGCTATTTGTGTGAGTTCATTACCACTCATACTTTCCTCCTCTGTGAGTCTAAAACATCAATTCCTCATATCAAGTCATGAAAATAAGAGAAAATCTCTCAAAAGTTTTTAAAACGCTGGTTCCGCACTTTCTCTTTGTCTTACCTACAGTCCCCCACCTAATGGTCATGTCTTTGACGCACCTGACCGCACTGTCTCTGTGTTAAAGGTGAGGACCCCTGTAAAAGTTTAAAAGGCGCAAGTATATTCTAAAAAACTCACTTTCAGTTATTTCTAGAAGCTTTAGGAAGGAGTCTTGAGGTGGCAAGTTTGCTCTTTGAAGGTTAATGTAACCCATACCTTAAGGAGCTAACCCCTTGATGTGAGGAGCTTATTCCGTTAAAGGAAGATTCTATCGCTTCGTAGGTGGACCTATAACCTCCTCCTCTACACTATAAAATGAAGCATTGAGCTAGTTAACTGGTTGGAGTTAGAAGCTTAGTATTTTTTGAGGTAGAATGTTGTTGGAACTTAGTCTTCTTTAGTTGAGTTTATATGAGGAGAGATCACATACCTCTATGTAACTCATTTGGAAGAGTGCAAGACTTTTCAAAGTAAAGGAAATTCCTATTTCGAACCCCAGGAAGAACTTGTTCAACATCAAGGCTGAAAAGGTTGTAAATTTCTTCTACTATTCAAAGTTAATACAAATATATTTGTTTTTCTCAGTAAGCTGTTAATTCATTGTTTATTTTATGGATTCCTTGATCACCATAATAGGCATGATTTATAATATTCACTATGAAGGTGCTATTTAATGTTTTCTTGTTTGTGATTGCAGGTCTTCAAAGGTAACTCTTTCGAACGACTCGAGTATGAATACTACGAATAAGCACTGAATCTAAGGTAGGATATTAACACCTTCATAGTATTTACTTATAAATCGCATATGTCTCGAGAAAGATAGGTTTGTTTGTCTGTTTGTTGCTAGACTATCTTCTGATACTAGGGAGATCAGTCTTGTCCAAAAGATCGATTTATCCAGCTAACAATACATTGTGGAAATTGGGGATGTTTGGATTGTTATCATAATGGTTATTGACACTTAGATATTAATGATAAATCAATGTTTTACAAGATTTTCATAGGATTTTATGCTTATGCAAGGAAACTACAATGGATTTGAAAGTGGATACTTTTTTAGAAATGCATACGTATGATTGCAAGTTCTTGAAGGTTACAAAGAACTTGGTTCTACAAATGATAAAACTAATAGTTAATGGTTCTACTAAATGATATAACTAATAGTAATCAGATCGATGCTGATTACCTTGTTTTCTTTAAACTTCACAAGTCTATGAATTGATGATTCAATGGTGAATATAGATGGTATGCATTAATTATTGTTGATTATATGCATATGTATAAATGAAATGGCATGTTGTATGAGTTATAAAATGTGAAAATTTTAATGATTAAAGTATTGTTCCCTTAACTATTGTTTTGGAAAAACAACTTTATGGAAACTTCATTTTAACATCTGGAGGATGTATCCTTGTTATATTACTAATAATGCATAAAAATGGTTTATGTAAAGTAACAAAACCAATACCTTTCTACATTGTTAAAATATTGAGAGGATTGATGCATGTGAAAGTGAAATGCATCTTGAATGTATTTGAAATTTTTTTGTGCATAACAATATTATGTAGAAATAATTTTATTAAAAATAGTTGTGACTAATCTTATTGATATGATTAAGCAGGAGTATCTTAACAGAACATAAGATCCTATGAAATGTTAAACGTTTCAATGTGATTTTCAAGTGAAAATGAGAAGGTATAATGTTATAATATGCAAGATATGGTAAATGTTTTTTTTTAATTGCATGATTGTTAGTATGTGCAATTTTGAAATAAATGCTACATGTATGATGTGAGATGTTAGTTATGAATTCCTGTCAAATTAATTTTTACATATTGTGGGACCCATGCTAAGGTTCAAGTAAGAATGCATGATTTACATAAATGTTGTTTTTGCTTTAATGATAATGTCCATGTGGTCAGTTATGTAGTTTATAGTGGAAAAATGTGTTAGAGAGAATTTCACATGTCATACAATTATGAACAGTTGTGAAAGGCCAAGGATGCCTTGGGTTGATGGAAGTTATCTTACCATATTTCCTCTCCCTAGAGATAGATGATCTCAATAAGGGAAACGTGTCGGCTAAGATGGTGAAGAAGGGAAAAAGCCCGAGGCAACTTTGTTGATTTTTGAGACTATACAAAATTCCTCATAGACAGGATGTTGCAGAAGGAATAGGCAAGACGCCACCAAGAGGAATCATATGTTTGATGTGGTTTAGAGGAGCATTCTTTTTCCATTGTTGTTCTCATAGCTGAACAAGTTAATTAATCAGATAAGTGATGTTAAAAATGTATTTTTTATGTAATTGTGTGAGAATTTTATGTACATCTGAATAGGAAAGGGGCCTAGTGCTTAGAAATAAATTACTAGAAGTGTAAGTTCCTTTATGGTATTACCAATCTTGTGAATTTCTTCAGTGGGGGTCTAAGACAGTGTGCACTTGGTGCAGTGATTGATAATTTTGATGATTAGAGAGTTAGGGGTTCTCTGGGTACTTGTGAAAGTATTGTGATTAAAATATCATTTGACATTACATATGTAATTTATGATTGAAAACGTTGTGACTAATGTGACTATGTTGGTTCTCAAGCCTCTGTGTAAGTTTTTTGTAGCTTCATGTTCCAGATTGTTGAATTGTTGATCCTACATTGCAGGGTGCTTGCTATGAAGGTTATGAAACCACCCTAGTTGCTTGTTATTGTGTTTTGAAACCACTCTTAGACTACTTGCCATAGCTGAGAAACCACCTATTGTTAATTTTTTTGCTAAGGACCATGATTTCCAAGAATAAATGACAAGTAACAATAAGTGGGTATAGAGACCTTTTTTTTAATTTCTACGAAATTGAATAATGGCTAAGTGATGGAAAGTAGAAATTGCATATTATTGCTGATAATTATTGATAAAATGTTATTATATTTTTCCTATGGGTATTTCTTGGGAATGAAGTCCTTCATTTGGAAGGGGAAGGATCCCCTTTTGGTTCTTTAGATTGTTATATCATGAGTAAAAGTTAAATTCTAGGGAAAGATAAACACCGAGGACAATGTTCTCTTTAAGGGGGAGTATGTAATACCCCCTACTATAGACTCTTTTGTAAAATTAATATCTTTACAAGTGAAGATATTATGAATTTAGAGAATCGGTTAAATTAAAGGTTCTTGGTAACTGACCACAGAGGACCCCAACACTTTCCTGTTTGAGTTTTCTATTATGTGTCGAACCTATGACTATACAAGTGATGAGAAAAAGTTAAAACTATTTCCATCTACCATCAAGGATGCAGCATTGCGCTGGTTCATGGGTTTAGCTGGAGATAGCATCACAACTTGGGCTTAGATGCAGTAAGCCTTTAACAACAAATATGGGGACTACTATCAGTCAAAGGATACTAAAGAATTTTTTTTAAGGATGACCATAGGCCATGATGAATCCTTAGAAGACTACAAAGAAAGATTCCAGCTTAGCTACAAAAGGGCCATGTGCACACTTGAACCTGAGTCACTAAAGTTGGTTTTGCCTAGGGGAGTAAGAGAAGATCTTATAGATACCTTACATTTGTTAGCAAGAGTAGATATCTACCAATTACCCTATGAGGATATCAAGACTGTCTTTAGAAACCATTCTAGGGCAGCCAGGAAAAAGGGTAGGGATAGTTAACCTATGGCCAGTACATCATCTTCCAACTCATCCATCAAGGGTGAAATTGGAAACATGTTGGAAGATTTCAAAAGTGAGATGCTGTAAACCCTTGCCTTGTAAATGGACACCAAGAACATTAAAAGGAAGTAGGAGGAAGCAGAGAGAGCCTTGGCCATCTTTTGTCCTAGATACATCAGGAGGCATCCTAGGAATGAATTTCCATTGAACTCTATTGAAATTTACTCGGTTTGTGAAGAAAACCACTCCACAGACAAGTTCCCTTCTTTACCCGGACTCAAAGTTGTATATCAAGGAGCTGAAGGGGTCACTGAGCAGCTTTGCTACATTAACCAAAGGAGACCTCATGGGCCTAGACCATACCAGTAGGGCATGCAAGGGTCGTCCCATACATATTACAACCCCAACCAAACCACAACCATACCTTCTTGGGGACCCCCAAATCATTCTTCCTGGTCTACACCCCCTCCTTGGTCCTATGCATCTCAGTATCACTCCAAGCCAGCCAGCCAGTCATTTCAACCTTATGATCTGCCACAACCTCAGTGGAATACACCACTCTAGGGGTGGAGGCCCCAATACAACAATGCTCTAGCTCTATTGCCTCCACCACCTACCCAACCACAGCTCCTACACTCTGCTCCACCCAAGAAACCCTAGAGTTGGAATTAATACTAAGAGGGGGGGGGGTGAATCAGTATTAGAAAATCAATAACTTTTTCATTTCCATAATCAGATTCATATACACTACTTCAGTGAAGGGAACTTGCGTGTACACGCAACTATATTAAAGGAAACTAGCGTATATCCAACAAACTTATGATTCAGTTAATTCATCATATGTTGATCTTTAATCAGTGCATCAGTACTTCATTAACCATATAAATAGTAACTAGGTGCAGTAAAACAAAACAGATTATCACACATAAGCAACAACATGAACACCAAGATTTAAGGTGGAAACCCAATGCGGGACAAAAACCACCTGCAGCTATCTTCTTTAATATAAGAAAAACCTGTTTATACTCTTGTACTAGCACAGACTCATACCAGTACGCAGGCACCCACTTGTAGAAGGCTACAACCTTCTCTCATTCTCCAGCTACTACTGGAAGGGAGCTACAACCCCCTAGCTCTTGTACTAGCCGATATGTTTACTAGTATGTAGGTGTCGACCTAATGAAGGCTACGACCTTCTCTCTTTGTCCAGGGACCACGTTTCATAAATTCTCATACTGGATACTCCTAGAACAAAACACCATAATCTGAAGGCCATGTTTCATCCAATTTTCATATTGGACCCATCAAAAACATTGAAGCTCATAAATCATAACTGCAATACAACCATCAAATACATCTGCATCTACCAATCACTAATACTTTGAATCACCCACAACTGAATCAATCAATCTATCTGAAATTTCAGAACACAATCAACAAAACACAATCACCAGAACACAGAGCAGGACCCATATCTCTGTAACAATAATCAGAAGCAACTAATACTTCAAACATCAAGTCCATAAGCTATACGATACTTGGTTGTGTCAAACTAGCGTGTATACGCCCTTTTACCGAAGGGAACCAGTGTACAAATCTGAAAATAATTACTTATACCTTCGCTACAATTTTCTACTTCAGACATATCCAGATCATCATATATAAAGGATAAAACATGCATTAGTATTCAGATCTGAACTATTCATGATCATACCATATAATGATAATGCATTTTAGTCTTCATGATCCTGGTCCATCAACCTTCAGTCACCACATAGGTGCATCCTTGGTTCAGATCAAGCAAAGCATCACAAACCCATAACCTGCATACTGGATCTCATACTTCATCAGATATTTGATACTTGCACACCTTGACCTAATGATCTTCTCCTCGTTATATAGCTTTAGGCCTTTCTCAAAACCATGGATCAAAACCATTTAGGACCAATACCTTGGACCAAATACCTAGGGTCAATACCTTGGACCAGATACTTTGGACCAATACCATGGATCAAATACCTTGGACCAAAACTTAGTTTTCCAAGATATATGCACTTTTCATTCTGTGAAAGTGCGTGTGTACATTATACACTTCTTTTGGTTTGTTAGCCCACGTGTATATGCTCCTTTGTCAAGGTGAACCTGCGTATACCTTTGTTTATTCATTCTTTGTAGTCTGATCATTAATTCTTTGCTATTGACCTGCTGCATTATGATCTGTCATCTGATTGAGTTGCCATCAAGGACAACACCTGTATCATAATGCCAACAATCTCCCCCTTTGGACTTGATGGCAACAACCACACCAAGTCACTCTCCCCCTTTGACATGAATGGCAAAGGGCAGACCAAGATATTCTCTCCCTTTGATATACATTATGATGTCCATACTCCCCTTGAGTACATGCTGAAATCTCTGATTGAGCTCCCCCTTTGTACATGTTAAGATATACCAATCCGTCCATGCTCCCCTTGAGCACATGTAGAGTCTGCAAAAAAATATTTTTCAAAAGAATAATATGATTCTACAACTCGACTAAGTGAGTATGACCTTCTTATCACCAATGAATCATACATACATCAATCTCCCAACCAAGTGGGGATACACCACTTTTGAGTCATCCACCCAACCAAGTGGGGATATACCAAATGTTTATACATGACTGAAATAGAAATTATTACATCATCCTTCCCATGCAAAGTGGGGTTACAAATTAGGCCTTTGCATGACCTTTACATCAAATGATATACATGACTTTTATAACAAAGACCAACAATCTAAACACGACCATGATAGTCATCAACAACTATCATACACCATATATGATTTGCACCATAAGCTTCTGTAAACAGCATCCAGACCTGTGACCTGCAATACCATTCTCTTGGCCAACCAACAATAATATGCCACTTAAGTGATCATCCATGAATCTAATCTAAATACCAACAATGTGATCCCAAGTATCATAGCAAGATGTATCATTTAGCCACATAAGCATCATCACCAAATAATTTTAACCATGATGCCAACACTGCATTATTCGAAGCATATGCTCCCACTAAACTTGTTCCATCTATTCACTGTCAGATCTGATCATGCATATATCAGCAAGAAGTATCAAGGCATCATCATCAATCAAATATACATCAAGTTAAAAGTAATTCTAAATAACATCTTATGAGTACCAACACATTTCCACACATCATCAACAGATTGTAACCATCATCAAACAAAGCAATAATTGACTGAACCATATCAGACCCTTTTTCTTGAGTCTATCGCATTGCTTTTCCTCAAACTAACATATACGCGACTGTGCAGCTTTGAACTCGCATATATACGCGACTCGTCTTTATGAAACTTGTGTATGAGATTTAGAACAATGAGGTTTCACACTTTCAGATCCCCTTGAGTCTGTTATGTCTGTACACTGTGCCATGCCACATTTTTCTGACTGTACTTCCTTCTCCTTCCATATCTTTGACTGTGATGATGTTTTCTCCTTTTGGTATGGTGCCCAAAATCTTCTCCTACATTCCTTTGCTATATGTCCAAGATTGTTACATGCATAACATCTTACATGTTTCATATTCCTTCTATAGTAGTCAATGGCTTTGTGACCAAACATATTGCAAGAAAAACAATATCCCTTAAAGTACTTGGAACGTGATGATCTTTCTATGCGACGGTCTTGAACCATTCTACTTCTGCATCTCACTGCAACATGTCCAAGATTATGACATATATAACACTCAACATCATTCATCTGAGAAAATAACCGACTATCTCTTCCATAGTTTGGAGTAAAAGATTTTCTTTGAAGGATTTCTTTCCTTGGTTGTTGATGGGGTTGACCTCTTATCTCCTTGTTGAGCATTTCAAGTTTTGCATTAGAGTTCGTTGCCTCACCCTATGAGCTAGATTCACCTTCAATAGATTCATAAAAGCCAAGACCATTTTTTATGGCAGGAGATCTTTGGCTACTAAGAATATCATCCAAAATCTTACTACTGTCTTGAAATCGTAACAATTTATCTTTTTCTTCTAATTTACTTTTTAAGATATTTACCTCAACCTGATGTTGTTCTTCCTTTTCTAGATGTTTCTTCTTCAAATTTCTTCAGACTTTATTCCTTCTTCCACTTGTTGCCTTAATTTGAGAATCACATTTTCTTGTTCTTTATCTTCTCGAGGTAGTTCTTCATTCTGCTGATCTTTTAATATATCACTTCATCCTGCAGCATTTGACATACTTTGAAGGCACACTCCAGCTAAGCTTTTAATTTGGTAACTTCTTCTTTGAGGGCACACTCCCTTTTGTTAAATAGATCTTGTTGATCTATGATTTTATCTAATGCTTCATTTGCTTGTTCATCTTGAGGTGATTTGGAATTTGAATCCTTGCTTCCATCTAACGACCAATTGTCTCTCCTGCTATCACCATTCCTTTGAGCTATGTTCTTCTTCTGAGGTGCTTTCTTCTTTAGCTTCTTTCCCATTGTTTCTACGAATCTCCTTCAAGCAATCAAGCTTCTACCAAAGGACCTGCTCTGATACCAATTGTTGGAAATAATACTGAGAGGGGGGGTGAATCAGTATTATCAAACTCTTTTCAATTTATACAAATATTAGCAGATGAAAATTGGTTATACCTTCCAAACTTATAATATATTAATCTGTGTGTCAAAATCATATAACAAGAACACAAATAGAGCAACAGCCACACCAATGAACACAAGATATAAGGTGGAAACCTAATGTGGGTGAAAACCATCTGCTACAATATGTATCTATCTTCTTTCAATTAGAAACTTCTTTTTACAATGATTTTGTATTGGTGCAGTCCTTTACCAGTGTGCAGGCTTCAACCTGCAGAAGGCTACAACCTTCTCTTTTCTCCCAAGGACCTCGTTTCATAAATTTTCAGACTGGATCCAAGAACATCAAATAGATCTGAAATTACCCAACTTCCTTGTGCAAATACTGAATCAGTAGCTTCTTAATACAACAACCAAGCACAAATACAGAACCTTGAACTCAGCAGTAATAAGCAAAGGCAACTAAAAATATTTTAAAGAAAATCTTGCAACTTCACCGATAGAAACTTGCGGAAATCCGCACTTCCTCTGTGTTGAGCATGTGCACTTCCGCACTTGTTCTGTCCTCTGTTCTGTGCACCTCCACACCTGTGGCGTCAACTCACCAAGCAAAGACATTTCAAATTCTTTTTTCATCACCAAAGCAAAGTTTTGACTCATGGCTTCTTCATTGCTGCTAAAAATGATATCATCAACGTATACAACAAGTATTAGCAATTTATCATTATCAATTTTTATATATAGATTGCTATCTACTGAGCCTTTTGAGAAACCTTGTTGATGAAGATATTTGTCCAGAAAATAGTACCATGCCCTTGGAGCCTGTTTAAGACCATAGAGTGCCTTCTTAAGTCTACGTACAAGTTTTGGATCATTTCCAAGGATGAACCCATCAGGCTGTTCAATATATACTTCTTCATTTAAGTCTCCATTCAGAAAGGCAGATTTTACGTCCATCTGAAATACTTTGAACTTTTGAAAGCTAGAGAGTAAGGAACATTCTTATAGCCTCAAGTCTGGAAACTGGAGCAAAAGTTTCTTGAAGGTCTATGCCTTCTTTTTGCGCATACCCTTTACAAACAAGTCTTGCCTTGTTTCTAACTACTTCTCCATTTTCATTTAGCTTATTTTTGAAAATCCATTTTGTCCCTATGACATTTTTATCTTGTGGTCTAGGAACCAGCTCCCAAGTGTTATTCTTTTCAATATACTCAAGTTCTTCCTCCATGGCTTTGACCCAGCATTCATCTTTGCATGCCTCTCTTACATTCTGTGGTTCTATGGAGGAGAGCAAGGCTAGATAGCTTGAAGCTTCTGAAATGGTTCTCCTTGTTTGTACACCTGCCTCTTTCTGCCCCAAAATTTGGGATTCTGGATGATTCTTCTAAACATGTCTGGATGGAGTCTTCTCTTCTATCCTTATTTGTTCTTCTGGTGCCTCATGGGTTTCTTCTTCATCATGAATCTGATTTGATGTTGATGGATAGTCTTCGCCATCTTCAAAAACATTAGATTTTTCTTGTCTAGGAGAGTTTCCTTCTTCATCAACCAATACATCAATTCTTTCAACAATTTTTCCAAGTCTTTTATTGTAACATTTGTAAGCTTTGCTGTGAGGAGAGTAGCCAAGTAGAATGCCTTCATCTGCTCTAGGTTCAAACTTGCCAAGATTTTCATCAGTCTTTTTAATGTAGCATTTTCTTCCAAATATTTTGAAGTATTTTACTGTGGGAGTATTACCATACCAAAGTTCATGAGGAATCTGGGTGTTGTTTACCTGGACATTTGTATTATTGAGAATAGTAACATCGGCAAATGCGGCTTCACCCCAGAAGGTTGTGGGAGTTCCAGACTCATCAAGCATAGCACGAGCCATTTTTTGAATCATTCTATTCATCCTTTCCACTACTCCATTTTGCGAGAAGTCCTTGTAGTAGAAAATTTTCTTCTGATTCCATGTTCTTCACAGGAATCAAAAAATTCATCTGAGGTAAATTCCCCTCCTCAATCAGATCTGAGACATTTGACTCTGCGATTTGATTGTTTTTCAACCAAAGCTTTGAATGACTTGAACTTTTCGAAAGCTTCATCTTTATACTTCATGAGTCCTATCCAACACATCCTTGAAAAATCGTCAATGAACAATATGAAATACTCTTCTCCTCGAGGTGACCTTTTCCTAGTTGGACCACATATATCAGTGTGGACAAGTTCAAGTGGCCTGCTAGCTGATCCTTCCTTCTCAGGGAAATGAGTTCTAGTTTGCTTACCAAATTGACATGATTTTCATATTGTATTATCTGGAATTCTGATGTCAGGAAGATCATGAACTGCCTAATATTTGCATGCTTTCCTGATCTGAGAGAAGCTAATATGCCCCAATCTTCTGTGCCATAGCCAGTGTTCATCATTTTTGCTCAGATAGCATTGTTGTTATACTTCTTTGAATATGTATAAATTATTTGGAGTTCTTGTGCCTTTGATCATTGTTTTTCCTATGTCAAGCTCACGAACAATACATCCATTTGATCTAAATATTACCTCAGTTCCTTGATCACACATTTGACTAACACTCAATAAATTGTCATTTCCAAATGATACCTTCTTTTCCCTTTCTAAGGCAGTATATGACTGAAGTTTTTCTTTATCACCTGTCATATGTTTTGAGCATCCACTGTCAATGTACCATTGATTTTCTTGTCCTTCCGCATAAAGGGCTATCCCACATCTGTCTGGTTGAGGTTCTTTCTTTCTCCATATTTTGGGATTCAATGAAGCCTACTCCTTCTGAATTGTTTGCCGAAACCTGCTTTTGCATTCAGAATCTTCATGACCGAAATTGTTATAGATAGTGCATTCTATTTCATTTTCAAGAGCAGAGAAGTTATTGTAGGTTCTTTTCATGATTCCAGCCACACCCCTTTGTTTTTGAGCTTCCCTAGTCATGATGGTCTTATAGGAAACACACTGAGCAACTTTATGACCAAAGTTATGACAAGAGAAACATTGGCCATTGAAGAAATTCCTGAGACTATCAAATCTGCCGAACATACGATTGCAGTTTTCATCCATTCTTGAGCTAAATTGAGAACGATTTACCTGTGGTCGATTGAGGCTTCTATTCATCATTGAAGTTGATTGCTCTCGATAATCTTTGATCATTCTTGAAGAAACTTGTCCCTGATTTACCTGGTGATCTGCCTCATGTTTTTGTTGTTCATTTTTCCTTGCTACATCAAGATAACTTTTGGAGGTGGATGGCTTCTGTGCTTGCTTCTGAGATTGAGACGCTTCTTCGGAATATCCGAGACCTATCTTGATTAGAGGAGAATGCTGCACTTTGATAATCTCATCTAAAGTTTCAAATCCTTTAGCAAATCTGAGATTAAGGGTTTTTGTTTTCTCAATTTCCTTTCTAAGTCCCACAATTTCACATTCTAACTTTTCATTGTGTTTATCCTTTTCAGCAAGTTGGAATGTTAGAGTATCTATAATCATATTCTTTTCTTCTAAACAAATTTTAAGTTCAGAAATTTCTTCATAAAGACCTTCTTCATTTATAGCATCCAAGAAATCATCATCTCCAAAAGCCATCAAAAGTCTATTATCATGACCTTGTTGATCTTCATCACTATTTGAAAGTCCATCACTATCTTCATGAGTATAATAGCTCTTCTTACTTACACACTATTTTCTGTTCCATCTAACAGGTTCCTTACCTCTGTCTAGTTTATCTTTATGAGGACATTTCGCAGCATAATGACCGACTCTTCCACAAGCAAAGCATTTGAAAGGTAGCTTACCTCTGAATCTTCCAGTTCCCCGTTGAAGGTTCTTGACAAAATTTGATTCTTCCTCTTCTTCTGACATATGTCCTGGCTCATAGTAATCTCCTTTTCCTGAAGCTTTGAATGTAGCTTCTGTTCTATCTGGTGGTCCTCCTTTAATCATTTTTTAAGCAGTTAGAATTCTGTGTAATTGTGACATGGTAAGATTCTTTAGATTCTCCTTTTCTTCTATGGTAGAAACTTTTGAATCAAACTTAGGAGACAAAGATCTTAGAAATTTCTCAACCAAAACAACTTCTTTTATTTCTTCACCCAAGTTTTTCATACAATTTACGATCTCATCTATACGTAGGAAATATCTAGCCACACTTTCATCATTATGCATTATGAGACTTTCATATTGAATTCTAAGAGTTTGTAATTTTGCTTGTTTTACCTGCTCATCTCCTTCATAGCTCAGAATGATCTTGTCCCATATTTCTTTTGTGCTTTTGAGCTGCATCACCTTGACAAATTCTGATTGAGATAGACTTCCCAATAGAGTATTGACAGCTTTTGTATTTGTTTCATACTGCTTCTTACCAGCTAAATCTATAGGAGTTGCTAACGAAAACGTGTATCCTGTTTCCACAATATCCCAAACTTTTGTACCAAGAGATTGAAGATAGGCAGTGATTCTTACCTTCCAATGGACGAAGTTGGTTCCATCAAATATCGGTGGCCTGATAGATGCTTCCTTTTCATAGTTGCTCATGATGATAGATATTCCTTCAAGCGATCAAGCTTTTCCTGAAGGACCCGCTCTGATACCAATTGTTGAAAATAATACTGAGGGGGGGGGTGAATCAGTATTATCAAACTATTTTTAATTTATACAAATATTAGCAGATGAAACTTGGTTATACCTTCCAAACTTATAATATATTAATCTATGTGTCAGAATCATATAACAAGAACAAAAATAGAGCAACAGCCACACCAAGGAACACAAGATATAAGGTGGAAACCCAATGTGGGTGAAAACCACCTGTTGCAATATGTCTTTATCTTCTTTCAATTAGAAACTTCTTTTTACAATGATTTTGTACTGGTGCAGTCCTTTACTAGTACGCAGGCTCCAACCTGCAGAAGGCTACAACCTTCTCTTTTCTTCCAAGGACCTTGTTTCATAAATTTTCAGAATGGATCCAAAAACATCAAATAGATATGAAATTACCCAACTTCCTTGTGCAAATACTGAATCAATAGCTTCTTAATACAACAACCAAGCACAAATAAAGAACCCTGAACTCAGCAGTAATAAGCAAAGGTAGCTAAAAATATTTTAAATAAAAGTTCGCAACTTCACCAATAGAAACCTACGGAAATCCACACTTCCTCTGTGTCGAGCATGCACACTTCTGCACCTGTTCTGTCCTCTATTCTGCACACCTCCACACCTGCAACGTCAACTGGACTACGCACTTGCGACGTCAATTGGACTGCGCACCTCCGCACCTGCGCCGTCAACTGGACTGCGCACCTCTGCACCTACGCCATATCCCGCCTGTGGACCTCTAGGTACAGACACTTTATCAGTCGTCAATTATACCTCAGACGGTTAAATTCATAGATCTAATCATACACCAAAAAGATCTTGACCCATCAGTAGATTCGCCTTATAATGCTCAAGTTTTTCTTGATTCAGATCCAACTATCAAACCAATCACCAGATTTTCAGATCTTGCTCTTAAGATATTCAACACACACAAGTGAATAGGCCAAATGATCTCCTTCCCTTTTTATAGTCTAGGCCTTTCTCAAACCATGTACCAAAACCATAGAGATCCAATACTAGGGATCCAAAACCTGGGTTCAATATTTTAGATGCAAAACCACGGACCAAAACCATAATATTTTCCACGTGCGCATTTTTCTCTGCATGAAAGTCGTGTATTCTAGGTTCACACTTTTTGTTCGGAACGCATGCGAGCATATCTGCATCTTATGAGAGGCACACCTGCACAGCCTGCCAATGTCTACACCTTTTGGACGGTGCACCTGCGGAACCCAAAAATAACACTACTGCACTATAATTTGTCATCTGATTCCTTTGTCCTGCATCCCATGTATTTTGTCACATCTGTTATTTCTTCTGTAGACTCATCTGGTTGTGAATAAGTGAAATGGTCTTCTATGAGTGGGTTTCCATCAAGTACAACACATACAACATAATGCAAACAAGGGGGTGAATCAGTATTAGCAAATCAATAACCTTTTCATTTCCATAATCAGAATCATATATGCTACTTCAGTGAAGGGAACTTGCATGTACATGCAACTGTATTAAAGGCAAATAGCACATATCCAACAAACTTATGATTCAGTTAATTCATCATATGTTGATCTTTAATCAATGCATCAGTACTTCATTAACCATATAAACAATAACCAGGTGCAGTAAAATAGAATAGATCATCACACATAAGCAACACACATGAACAACAAGATTTAAGGTGGAAACCCAATGCGGGATAAATCCACCTACTGCTGTCTTCTTTAATATAGAAAAAACTTGTTTACAATCTTGTACTAGCGCAGACTCATACCAGTACGCAGGCACCCACCTGCAGAAGGCTACAACCTTCTCTCATTCTCCAGCTATTACTGGAAGGGAGCTACAACCCCCTAGCTCTTGTACTAGCCGATATGTTACTAGTACATAGGTGCTGACCTACTGAAGGCTACGACCTTCTCTCTTCGTCCAGGGACCAAGTTTCATAAATTTTCATACTGGATACTCCTGGAACACAACACCATAATCTGAAGGCCATGTTTCATCCAATTTTCATACTGGACCCATCAACAACATTGAAGCTCATAAATCATAACTGCAATACAATCATCAAATACATCTGCATCTACCAATCACTGATACTTTGAATCACCCACAACTAAATCAATCAATCTATCTGAACTTTCATAACACAGTAAAAAAAACACAGTCACCAGAACACAAATCAGAATCCAAATCTCTGTAACACCAATTAGAACCAACTGATACTTCAAAAATCAATTTCATAATGTATACGCTACTTGGCTGTGTCGAACCAACATGTATATGCCCTTTTACCAAAGGGAACTAGCATACAGATCTGAAAATAATTACTTATACCTTCGCTTCAATTTTCTACTTCAGACATACCCAGATCATCATATATAAAGGATAAAACATGCATTAGTATTCAGATCTGAAGTATTCATGATCATACCATATAATTATAATTCATTTTAGTCTTCATGATCCCAACCCATCAACCTTCATTCACCACATAGGTGCATCCTTAGTTTAGATCAAGCAAAGCATCACAAAACCATAACCTGCATAATGGATCTCATACTTCATCAGATATTTGATACTTGCACACCTTGGCGTAATGATCTTCTCCTCCTTATATAGTTTTAGGCCTTTCTCAATACCATGGATCAAAACCATTTAGGACCAATACCTTGGACCAAATACCTAGGGTCAATACCTTGGACTAGATACCTTGGACCAATACCATGGATCAAAATACCATGGACCAAATACCTTGGACCAAAACTTAGTTTTCCAAGATATACATGCTTTTCATTCTATGAAAGTGCATGTGTATGTTATACGCTTCTTTTGGTCTGTTAACCCGCGTGTATACGCTCCTTTGTCAAGGTGAACCTGTGTATACCTTTCTTTCTTCATTCTTTGTAGTTTGATCATTAATTATTTTCTATTGACCTGGTGAACCATGATCTGTCATCTGAGTGAGTTGCCATCAAGGACAACACATGTATCATAATGCCAACACCCAGATGCCTGCCCAGCCAAATCTGAACCCAAACAATAGGCAAGCTCATCAAGAATACAATGGAGAGACATCATATCCATCTTATGTTGTGGCAGTCCAAGAGATTAACCTAAGATCTATGAGAGTTCTCCCAGATAACCAACCTCCACCTCCACCTAGGGAGCTTGAGGAAGAAAGAGAGGAAAGCAACCTTAAAGTAAACCCACCCTTTCCTCACAGATTAGCCCAACCACTCCAGCCTACCCCAGAAGAGACTGAACCTCTGGAAGAATTGAAAAATCTATGTGTAAAGATCCCCCTTCTCTAGGAAATAAAAGATGTTCCTAGTTACAATAAGTTGGTTAAGGATAAGTTCTTCAAGCATCCAAGGAGGTGAAGGAGGGATTCCCCTACCATTAATGTCATTGGTCAACTGCCTGACTTGATGCTGGGGTAGGTAATATATCCAAAATATTTGGACCCTGGAAGCCCTAAAGTAGATGTGCACATCAATGGCACCATTGTCCCACACACTCTGATCAATCTTGGGGCTTTCGTTAATGTGATGACCATGGACACCATGCTCAAGCTCAACCTCCAAGGTTCATTGAGGAAGACCACAACAATTCTGCAACTTGCAGGCCATTCCACAGTAACCCCTAAGGGAATTTTGGAGGATGTGATGGCCCCCATTGACTCCTGGGAGTACCCTGCAGATTTCCTAGTTCTCCAGCCTAAGGATAAGCTTACTGGTTACCCTCTCATCCTTGGGAGGCCATGGTTGGCCACTTCCGATGCTTACATTAGCTGCAGAGTTGGGAATATGACCATCAGCAATGGGCATATGTCCAAGCAGTTAGTTCTATACCCTCCTGCTCAACCTTCTCTAGAGCATGACTTACCTTTACAGTTGGAGAAGGAGGAAGAAGATGAAGTTTATTCTGCCCAACTTTATGCTTTGAAAGCAACCATGGGAGAAGGACAGCGGGATGAGGATGACTTGATTGAACACCTACTCTAAAGTCCAACCCCTAGTTCATTACCCTTAGAAGAAGCAGTAAAGGAGACCCAGAACAATCATCCAATATACTTATGCTTGGCCAATTCCAACCCACTCTATGTCAAAACTATAGAATTCGGCCTAGAGAGAACCTTGAAAATCAATCCATCTCTTTCTTCTCTCGAAGAAGAAAATCTATGCAACATCTTAAAGGAAAATTTAGAAGCCTTCACTTGGAGTTACAAGGAAATGAAGGGAGTACACCCCTCAGTGTGTACTCACCACATATACATCAAAGAATGTTGCAAGCCAGTTCGACAACCACAAAGGAGGATGAATCTAGCTCTTAAAGTTATAGTCAAAGAATAACTGCAAAAACTGTTAGATGCTAGATTCATTTACCCTATCTCCAACAGTGAGTGGGTCTCTCCTTTGGTGTTAGTTCCCAAGAAAAATGGTAAGTGGAGGATTTGTGTCGATTACAGGGAGTTGAACAAAGCCACAAAGAAGGATCATTTCCTCTACCCTTCATTGACCAAGTGCTAGATGGCCTCGTAGGGAAAATGTTTTTCTCTTTTCTAGATGGATTCGGTGGGTACAACCAAATCCATATTTGCCCAAAAGACGAGGATAAGAACACATTCACCTGTCCTTGGGGAATTTTTTCCTATAGGGTCCTTCCTTTTGGTCTATGTAATACTCCTGCCACTTTCGAAAGAGCAGTCTTGAGTATTTTCATCGAATTAGTCCATGATGTGGTGGAGATTTATATGGATTATTTTACACCTTATGGCTGTGATTTTCAAGAAGCCCTACCTAACCTAGGCAAATTAATGCACAAATACATTGAAATGAACCTGTGTCTCAGTCCTAAAAAATGTGAATTCTTAATTACTACAGGGACCATGCTAGGTCATTCAATATCTCAGTAAGGACTACAGGTGGACCCAAACAAAATAGCTATCATCCAAAGGGTCCCACCTCCTCAAAAGCAGAGAGATGTCAGAAGTTTCCTAGGGTTAGCTGGATACTACCAAAGGTTCATAAATAACATCAGCAAGTTGGTCTCTCCTTTATTTGGTCTATTGGCCAAAGATTTTGAGTTTATATGGTCAAAAAGTTGTCAAGAGGCCTTAGACATCCTAAAGGATAAGTTAACCATTGCACCAATTCTTTGAGGCCCAAACTGGGCCCTCCCCTTTCATATTCATGGTGATCACACAAAGCCATAGGAGCATCCCTAGGTCAAATAGATGAAAAATTGCCTTATGCTATCTATTTTATCAGTAAGAACTTATCAAAGGTTAAACTAAATTATACAGTGACCAAAAAGGAACTCCTGGCTATTGTGCATTCATTAAACAAATTTAGGCATTACATTACAGGCTATCAAACATTTGTGCATATTGACCATGTTGCAATCAAACATTTAATGAACAAACCAGATGTGAATGCTCAAATTATAACATGGTTACTTTTATTACAATAGTTTGATTTAACCATTGTTGATAAGCCTGGTAAGGAAAATGTGGTTGTAGAATTCTTTTCTAGGGTAAATTTTCCTGTAGGTGAAGAAGGAATGGTGGATTACCAGTTACCGGACGAGCACTTATTTGCTACTTCAGTTCTCTCTCCATTGTTTGCTGATATAGAAAACTATTTGGTATTAGCACATCTCCCACCAAACTTGTCCTCCAAAGAAAAGTGCAAGATAGTTAGGAAACATGCCCCCTTCACTTCGATTGGGGGCAATCTTTTCAAACTTGGCCCAGATCAAATATTGAGAAGGTGTGTCAGGGAGGAGGAATTCTTTGACATCCTTCTGACCTGTCATGATAGGCCATGTGGATGTCACTTTGCAGCAAAGAGGACAACATTCAAAGTGTTACAAGTAGGCTATTATTGGCCCACTCTTCATCAGGATGTAAAAAATACACTAGTCAGTGTGATTGGTGCTAGAGGATGGGAAGGCCTACTCCAAGAGATGAAATGCCTTTGCAGCCTCAAGAGACTTTCGAGCCATTTGACAAGTGGGGCATGGACTTCATTGGGCCTATTGACCCACCTTCAAAGAAAAAACAATACATTATTGTGTGCATTGGTTATTTGACTAAGTGGGTTGAAACCAAGGCAATTAAGGCATCAACAAAAGAGAAGGTGGCTAAGCTCCTAAGGGAGAATGTATTCTACAAATTTGGTTACCCTATAGAGTTGGTCACAAACCAAGGTAGCCAGTTTACCTCCAACATGATTAAAGACTTACTCATCCATCATAAGATCAAGCATAGAACCTCCACTCCCTATCATCCACAAGCTAATGGGCAAGTAGAGGTGACCAACAGAGCATTGGAGGGCATCTTGACCAAAGTGGTGAGCAACAACAGGAAGGATTGGGCAAAAAGACTAGTTGAGGCCACTTGGGCCTATAATACCACATGGAATACCACCACTAGATTCACACCCTATGAGTTGGTATATGGGGAAAAGGCCTTGCTGTCCATTGAATTTGAATATAACACATTAAGGATGACAGTCCAACTAGATCTGGATCTCAGCAATGCACAGAAAGAGAGATTGTTCCAATTGAATGGTTTGGATGAATTCAGAATGCGGGCCCTCCTACATATAGAGGTAGTTCAACTTCAGAGGAAGATATGGCATGAAAAAAATATCAAGGAGAAATAATTTCGGGAAGGTGATTGGGCATTGTTATATGATTCTAGGTATAAAAACTTCAAGGGCAAGTTAAGGACAAGAAGGCTCAGACCTTATGTTGTGGAAAGATGCCATGATAATGGTTCAGTGCAAATCAGAACCATAGATGAAGAAGCCATTCCTTTGCTTGTTAATGGACACCGCTTGAAAATTTACAAGAGACCTTTATCAAAACAAGAGTTCATTGATGATATCAATAAAACAGTGATGATAGTGGAGCAAGTTCCAGGTCCTCCCTCATCAAATCACTGAGAAAAGGAAAAAAAGAATAAGGACTCCAGTGAAAACCTCCATGAGGTGCCTGAGTCCCATCATTGGGTTGAAAACCTCTTGAGGAGGCTCAATGATGACAAAAAAAAGAGAGAAAAAAAACAAAAAGAAAAAGAGAATAAGAACATTCCTGGGTGAAAACCTTTCTTGAGGCACCCATGGAAAATAGCTAGGGTGAAAACCTCTCTGAGGCAACCTAATTGCTTTTCAAATTTTTTTTTTTTATCTTTTAATCATGAACTTTCCATTTGCAGGTGGGCAAGAAGGAAGGTCAAGGAAAAAAAGAGGATCCCAAGGAGACCCCTGCCACTCACATATTTATTTTTTCACTCATTACGATGCATTCGTCTATCATTTTTGTCATTTTCCCACTCCATTGCTTCAGTTTATACAAAGACTGTGTTTTCTATAGGATCCCCTGAAAACCTACAAGGTGATCCTGTAGGAATTTCAATGACCCAGAAATCCTACAAGAAGCAATCCGAAGGAAAATGATGGACTTGTTAGGTCCCTAAAATCCACCCTTTTCATGATCTAGCACCACATCTTGTCCACCATCATCATACCTACACTCACCATTCAAAAAAATCAGTTTCAAGAGTTTTTCTCCAGTCTTCAAAACAAAAAACCAAATCAAAAAACAAAAAAAAGGAAACAAAGAGGAATAAAGAGCATCACCTGAGTATTCATTTCTCTCCACACTCCCACTCCATCTTTCCATCCATGTCACCATCCTCATAGCTCCATCAACAAAAATGATTAAAGAGTTATGAGGGAGAAGCAGCTACAGGACATCCTATAGGAAATTTTGTAGTAGCCTATCCCACAGAATACCAATCACAGCAGCAACAAGTCTTCACCATGATGATCTAGGAGCTCCAAAGTAGCAACATCAAATCTTCAACCATAGGTACCTGCAAAAACAAAGAAGTCATTAGCAGACAACAAGAGGAGGAAGAAGAATGGCATGCAACAAATATACACAGCAACACCTCTGGTCTTCGACAACTGCAGCATAGTATTGAAACCATAGATAAGTATCCCGCTTGCTCTCCCATAAGCATCATGTAGTTAAATAGTTGTAATGGTTACGAGAGAGTTGGTTTATAAGTGAAAAGGTGGCCAGTTAACTTGGCCAACTTCGTTCAGTCAACACATGCACAACCGGGTGACCTCTCACGCGTGGCTATAGTCAACTTGAAGACAGAAAATGAGTAGGACAAAAAGTGGTTAAACTACGGATCTACAAGGTGGGATCTGATTACGAGGAGTGGGAAATGATGAGTTGGTAGTGGGGACAAACAATCCAAAAATTGCAACGTACCTTTGCTTGCCAGCACACCACCTCACCCTGAATCACCATAAGAGGAAATAAAACATCGTTCACATGCATTCATGCATTTCACCTCCTCAAAACTCCCTCACTCAAGCCGCTTGCATACCCAAGAAACCCACCAAAAGAAAAGATCCATCATTTGATTGCACAAGAATTCCTACAGGACTGCACAGGAATTCCTACACGAGCTTGCATAGAAATTCCTACAGGATACATAGAGAATGCATACAGGATACACAGAGACTGTCTACAGGATTGACAAAGAAGAATTCAGAAGGGATATCACAGGAGTTGGTCACTGCAAACAATCTAAAGAGGTAGGCTCTGTAATTACATCCCTCTTTGCAAGTGAATGAACCAAGAATACTCTAAATTTGAGTGAATTTAGAAACTGTGTGAAGGGAATTAAATACATAGTCATCTTTGTTTTGGCTCTGCATTTGAAACATTCTTTCAAACCTCTAATTTTCTCCTCAAGCTTCACCAGCAAGATGACAGGAGGATTTAATAGGAGAGAGCCCACAAACATTGTGAGAATCCAACAACACCCCCAAGTGCTTGAAATCTTCACAAGACATAATTGGATGGGGTTTTTCGAAAAATTTAGAGGGTATGATGATGAGGTGGCTCAAGAATCTTCTCTCTCCCTCACTCCACACACCAGAATCCATGCCACTGTTGTAATAAGGAGCCTCACTATAGATCTCACCCCTGAGCTCATCAGTAGAGTCACCACACTTCCCCTAGGAATACCATGTGTTGGTTGATAAAAGGTGCCTTTTAAAACTCCTAATTATCCCACATTAATCATCAACCCAGGCAATTCCTCTTATTTCAAGAGTGTACACAGTATGTGGATGCTATAAATTCATAGAGTAATGTTTATTAAATTGTAGTATAGATCTTTGGCACAAGAATAAATGGATGCATCTAAATAAACTCAAAGTGCAATTATTAAAGGAAATATCAAAACTCAATCCTCTATTGAAATCAAATCTTACAACAATTCAAATAACAACAACATCAACCGAGAGCACAGTAACAATAAATCACCTCTTCTTAGCTGATTCAATCTAAACTATACTCAATCTCTATAAAGAAATCAAAATAAAATTGATATTAATTCTGAGAGTCCAATAGTGATAATCAAACTGTTACAACTGATTAAATCAATGTGATTCACTATCTAGATAATTTACTCTGTGATAAACATAATTCGAATCAAATGACAGTTTTGTAAACTATATAAAGAACATATACTACTGCAATACAGGGAACGATAAACAACAAATAAAGTAAACTCACAAAAACAGGAAAATTATCAAACCAACCAAACTTTATGAGAATAAAAAATATAACACAAGAAAGCAGTTAAATCCAGTAGAGGTTGGGCCCTTAGCCGCCAACAAACATTGCTGAGCTACTTCAGATAATGTGAGGGAACAACAACTTCAACTATATATTAATCATCGAACTTAAGCAACATTACAATATAGTCGCGTTCTCTCAACAATGAGAGTCTGTAATTAAAATTACAATTTGAACACTAACAGAGATTCCTCCCTTTTCCTCCTACAATCGCTTTCTTTTATAATGATAAAGGGGTAAAGAGTAAATGGTAAATGTGATCCCTCGGGATCTCCCGATCTTGAGGGATTCACAACCGGTTGCTAACTTCAGACACCTTTCCTATTTCGTGCTAATCCCTTTGATTTGCCTTCAACCTTGTCCGCAACCGACATGTTCATTCCTTTGTTTGTCAGTTTTTGTGGTTCCATTGTTAGGGAACAACGATTGTTCCTTTTGTCACTTTCCTGCATAAAGAAGGGTAAAAGTTAGCTAAATCGTAACTACAAATAATTCATCCATTTCTTACCATAATTACTCAATATATTAGTGCATTAAGATATGAAAAAGATAAGAATCAAGGAAAACAATGATGAAATTAATAGTAAATACATACCCATTTCGTAACTCAACATACTCCCCTGCTTACCCTGTTTCATGTCCTCGTGAAAAGTAAGTAATTCTGATGGAATGTAGTTAAAGAGTAGGCTGGAGAAGGAGCATCAAAAATTGGTCTACAACCATGATGTTGAGCTAGGAGCGCAAAGGCGGGTCCTTCCTTTCCTTCAGGAAATTCATAGATAGCCCTATAACCTTCAGGAAGATACCAAATGATGGGGATACGAAACCGACATCCTAACCAATAAGGTCCCTCTCTCAAAATAAGGTTGCTATAGGTGACAAAATGGGCTGCAACTGCTTAAAAATTTTTGTAATTAAATCGCTCCATATCCTGCACACTACTAGTGGAGACCATCCACCTGAGCTTGGATGCAGTGAAAGAACTTTCTTGAATGGATTGAAAATATGATGCTCTATTCTGTACAATCTCCTTATGAATAGGACCTAAAATTTTAATCACCCCTTTCCTTGTCATCAGACTCTTATGGTTGGCAAAAATTTGCAAAGGGTGCTTGGGTTCACTTCTTACCCAAAGATCCAATTCATGCTTTTGTCTTTGGAATGCGTTATGAGCCTTAAACCATTTAAGTTGATTGACTACAAACGAGATAAAGGCTTGGAATTGAACATCTCCAACAAAAGGGTTAGTGTTCTTTTCCACCTCGATCTCTAATATAAAATTGTGCAGGTAAAATTCACAAAGCAGCCTTTGAACCTTTACACCATGCTGTTTGCAGCAATTTATAAAATCTTCAACTATTTTTAATTCAATTGATTTTCCAGCTCTCACAGCTTTAATTTTCAACATCAAGTATCGTTCTAACAAAAACGAGGCATAATTGGTGGTGGGAGCCCTGCATGCCAAGACATCTGTATATAATGAGCAGATGGTGTCTGTCCGAGCTATGACCCTATCTAAATTGTGCTTGATTCTCTCTATTTTCTCTTCTGCTTTTCTGTATCTATCGAAGGTCTCTCTCTCTGTTGCATTCATTTCCCAAAGTTGTCTCTGCAGCTCTTGATATCCCTGCTAGGAAACAGGTTCTTGTTTAAGCCGTGCTAATGCGAGCCGAGCCTGTGCTAATTCTTCCTAAAGATTCAGTATAATGGGGTCATTGTGTGTCATGACATCTTTAGATTGTATGCTTGTCTGAGTGCTTATGCTATGAGAAAGGATGTTTTCTGTCTGAATTTCTTTATTATGGGAGGTCCAAGCCTCTATTTGAGTAGCCATGCTATAAGAGGGTACATCCTATGTCTGAGTAGCTACATCTACTAAAATTGCATAGTGTTCCTCTTGAGTGATGACTGGATGAGTGGGTATGGGCTCAGTTTAAGTCCTTGTATCCCTACCTTCATATAACTCTATTTGTACAGCCGCATTTACTGTCTCTAGGGTATTGTCCGAAACCTTTCCCGCTGTAATTTCTCTTATTTTTCTTCTGAGCCTTTTGACCATTTTGTGAACTTTCTGGTGTTCTTTCCTGAGCTTTTTCAATTTGGCTCTATACTTCTTCGGAGGAGCAACTATTTTTCTAACAGTCTCGTTAATATTTTTTGCTTCAAAAGAGCCTAGTTGCTCACCCTGGATCTATTCTAATAGGACCGTGTCTCCAGATTGGTTATCGATTTCCCAAATTATTTCTGTCTTGGCTTCTTCTTCTTGGCTTATGTTTTCTATGCTTAGGCCTACCTGGCTGGTTTCTACTGAAGGCGTGTCGCAAGATTGGTTCTCTTCTTCTTGAATGGCCTCTGCATCTGTTTCTGCTTCGTAGCTTAAATCTTTTGAGGGAGATAGAATTCTGGTATGACCAGCATTCCTAGGAGATTGGTTTTCTCCTGAGTTGAGGTTGAGCAGTCCTTTAGGCTACATGTAAACATTCATGTTGGCTAGGACCTGGGCCATCTCGAAATCATGCAACAAATCACCTTGGGGGCTCATATTTGGTGTTGAGGGAAGTCCTAATTCATTTCTTTGTTCATCTCGAGAATGCCTTGTTCCTTCCTCATGGTCTGATTCAGGGTTATCTTCTCCTTCTAACTCTAGCTGTAGGTATTGTTCACTTACTGGATTAGATAATTCTATAGGTTTAATAGCATTGCCTTGAGGATTTGCAAACACTCCCTATTTTGACCTAACCTTGTGGATCATCTGCACTTGTGAGGTATGTTCCTGAAAGGGTTGACCTCTTTCTTTTTGGAACAGGGTTAGGTGTTGGTAGGGCTTAACCTCCTTCGAGAGCTAATATTAGATCATCCTGGCTTGATTGTTGCTGGGTGAGGTTATAGCTAACTATTATCCTGATCAAGCAGTGGTGGCTTACTACGGATTCTATGTGTTGGGACCATCTTAGCCTCTTGGTAGTGTCATGCAGTAAAGAATTCAACAATGTAGGTAAATTAGCAGAGCACTTTCGTTTTAGAACTGCTAAAAGTTTGAGTTGTCGTGCCCTTACCACGCCTTTACACCCATCACAAGTAATGTAGTTATGGATGATTCGTGCTAATTCTCCCCATGGTTCTCCAAGAGAAGATGGCCGAATTCCTTTGCCATTCTTGATTAGCTCCTGTCCTTCGTCTCTAAAAGCCTCGATAGCGTCATGTGGCTTCAACTGCTTGCTAGCCCATACTGGTCCTTTCGCTGGAAACTTGGATACTTCTGCTATCATAGCGTCTAATACAGTGATTTTCCTGCCTCTTACCATGGATTGTCCATTCTATAGGTTCAGTAAGAATTCGATGGAAATTTCTTCATTGGGTGGTTGAAATCTCATAAAGTATGCTATCCATCCTGCTCGAGCTAAAATTTCCCTGGCTTCATTAGAGATAGCCAGTATTAAAGGTTCTTGGTGTACTGTTCTTCCTCCCATATTGTTTGAATTTTGCAAACAATAAGTGTAGCGGGGAAAGCACAACGGTGAACAAAGCTAAGTGATGGAATAGCAAATGGTTGTAATAGCTCTATTAGGTGATACTTTATAAACATAAATACCATTATTGAGGGTTGTTACCATACCACATGCTCTTTCATCATGGAATGTCGTATCATTCTGCAAAATCCAATGAAAATATGACAACGCATGCATAAGTACACTGGAGGTCCCCGCCCACCTTCAAAATACTAGGTCACCTATGACTGCATGAATGAAAAGGTAACACGCTGGCGGGGAAGTACAGGGGTGATGGATTGGAAAGGTACACATATTAATGAAAGGATCATAAAGGATATTGGAGTGGTGAAATCAAGGCGTGTACCGAGAACTATCAATAAGTGATAGGCTACCGTGATGTGATATGATAAGGAAAAAGGGATAGCATACGCAGGAAATAATACTTTACTACCGTTATTCCACCTAAAACTGTTGTGATTGGTTAAAAAAAATATTACTCATGCATAAAGGTTCAAGGTACGTTAGGGACATAATCTCTCCGTAGACAAGATAAAAACATAAGAAGAGGGTATTATAATGATTATTGATGTAAAATAAATCTTCAATACCATCAGCAGAGCTTATGTGGCCTGCAGGCATTCATAGCCTTGACAGAGTTGCTTTCTAACCCTTGGGAACCACGGTCCTCTATGTCTAATTGGGGAAGTGCCTTATGATGTCCATAGTAGAGACCAATGTGCTGGCATGGTAACTAGGTGATCACATTGCCATTCACTGGGAAGTAGTGAAAGTGGTCAGGCCGGCTCGTGATGAGGCCTCCTGTTTCCAAGGACTTTGTTTCTTTATGCATCCATTGGATCATATCCCTGGTGTGGTGTCCATAGTGGGAATGCCACTTCGTTCCTTCCTTATGATCATGGTAGGCTAGCTTGTGATGAGACCCCCTATCCTCCATCTGTGGAAAAAAATCATAAAACTGTTAGTGAACACATATATTTATATATATATATATATATATAATATATATATATATATATATATATATATATATATATATATATATATATTATATATATATATATATATATATATATATATATATAATATATATAATATATATATATTAATAGTGTTATTATTATTATATTTTTTTTTACATACCCCATTTTATACATAGAGGGTGGCTCATCACTCCTTAAGAGTAGGGATGGCGGAAGAAGTTTGAAAATATCAATATATAAAAAAAAATATACGCATAATCTTATTGAGAATACAAAGAGAGAGTTATACAGGAAAGGGGGAACCATCATGGTACAGATAATCAATCAAATTGGTTTATAGTGGGAATGAGGACAATGAAGTGATATAAATAACTGTATCCTTTTCTTTTTCGATCATCACAAAGCAATCTTGTTAAAGATGGTAGTATTCAAGATATTTGTCTGTTCCACTAGACTCCATACTTTTTGTCCTTAAATATGTATTATACTTTCTATGCCATTAAGAGGATCATAAAGAGTGAACTAGGGATGATTAGGCAAGGAAGAGAAAGAGGATGTTCTCAAAAATATTCACAAAGTGTTGTTCCTTGAAGGGAATAGCAAAAGAAAAACCCACACAAAAAGTGTTGTTCCTTATAGGGAGCAACAGTTGTTCCCTGTAAGGAACAACAAAGAAAAATAGCAAAAAATGTGTTGTTCCTCGTATGGAACAACAAAGTTGTTCCTTGTAGGGAATAGCAAGGGGAATACATACGAAAATTGTTGTTCCCTATAGGGAACAAAAACGATTCCCTATAGGAAACAACAAGGGAAATACATGCTAAAAATTGTTGTTCCCTGTAGGGAACAACAAGAGAAAACACACGAAAAAATTGATGTTCCTTATAGGGAACAACAATTTTTCCCTATAGGAAATAGCAGTTGTTCCCTGTAGGGATTAGAAAAGCAAAATACAAAGAAAAATTGTTGTTCCCTGTAGGGAACAGCAAGAAAAAATGCACGCCAAAATTGCTATTCCTTAGAGGGAATAGCGACTGTTCCCTGTAGGGAACAACAAAGAAAAATTCACACGAAAATTGTTGTTCCCTATAGGGAACAGCAAAGCAAAATGCACACAAAAATTGTTGTTCCCTGTAGGGAAAAACAAGGGAAATTACACACGAAAATTGTTGTTCCCTAGGGGGAACAGTAGCCATTCCCTAGAGGGAATAGTAGTTGTTCCCTATAGGGAACAACAAAGGAAAAATAGAGAAAAAAAATAATATACAATCTATTATCCAAGCAAATCCAATCAAATAGAAAGAAAACAGAAAGGCAAATTTATGTACAAGTTTCAAAAAAATAAATTCTTCACTGGACTGGTGTTGTGGAAGGGTTGCCCTCCTCAACAAGAATTTGTATTGTGGAATCTTCCCATAACTGTTGGCAAAAGGATTCCCTTGTAAGCGGTTTGTGATAGAGGCGTACTCGATGTCCATTCGCTTTAAAAGAGTAGCTAGACCCATCAATGGTGGCTAATGTAAGGGTGCCATTATCATGCACCTCTTGTATCTCATAGGGGCCTAACCATCTGGTCTGAAGTTTGCCCGAGAAATCCTAGAACCTAGAATCATACAGAAGTGCCCAATCAAATTCATGGAAGATCCTTTTCTTGATGAGGGAATCATGCCATTTTTCTCTTTGTTGTTGGATCAGTGCAGTATGTTGAAGAGCTGATAGTCGGATTTCATCAAATTCATTAATTTGATGTAGTTTGTTAATCTGTCCTTCATTCAGATCCAGACCTACTTCTTGAGCTATCCTCAATGTCTGAATTTCAAATTCTATTGGGAAGATAGGTTCTTTTCCAAATACTAGCTGATATGGGGAGTATCCTGTGGTATTCCTCCAAGTTGTGGAACATGCCCATAGGGCTTCTGGCAATCGGGTAGCCCAGTAATGTCTATGTGAGGTGACTGTCTTTGTTAGTATAGCCTCGATTACTTTGTTGGTACTTTCTACCTTGCTGTTTGCCTGCGGGTGGTATGGAGATGTGATTTTGTGCATAATATGATGATTTTTTAATGTAGCAGCAACCTTATGGCCTACAAATTGTGGCCCTCCATCTGTGATTATTTCTCTAGGCAATCCATACCGCACGAAAATTTGGAAAAGAAAGTGGATTACTGTGTCCTCCATTGCCCTTGGTAATGCTTCTACCTCCACCCATTTAGTCACATATTTTGTTGCAACTAGTATATATGTATTTTGATTAGATGATGGGTTTATTGCACCAATGAAATCTAACGCCCAACATTCAAAAGGTTCAATGACTCACTGTGGATGAAGGGGCATCTCGTCAGAGTGGCCAGGGCGACCCATTCTTTGGCAGCTATCTCATGCCTGGAAAAACTTGTTGGCATCCTTAAAAATGGTGGGCGAATAATAGCCCATCTATAAGACTTTATTCTGCGTCCTGCAGTCTACAAAATGTCCACCACAAGGTCCATCGTGGCAAGCTTTTAGGATGTCAAAGATTTCGTCTTCCCTGACACACCTTCAGATATGCATATTGGCTCCAGTGTGAAAGAGGTATACTCCGATCCAGGAGAACCAAGTGTTGCATTGTACTATTAGTTTTCTTTCACTGGGCATTAGATGCTTGGGTAATTTTCCCACTGCTAGCTAGTTCGCGACATCCACACACTAAGGTGTCTTCACGGTTACAGCAAATAGGTTCTCATCAAGGAACTAGTCTTCTACTGCTGCCGAGTCGTCTGTCTTTGGCACCCATGAGAGGAAGTCTGCCACCAGATTTTCCTTTCCTAGTCGATCCTTAATTGTTATGTTGAATTCCTACAAAATGATTAACCATCGTGACACTCTTCCATTCGTAATAGGTTTATTAGCTAAATATTTGATAGCAGAGTGATCAGTATACAAAACCATAGGGTATACTGTTATATAGTGTCTGAATTTGTTAATAGCATAGATTACAACTAGAAATTCTTTCTCAGTCATGGTGTAATTCAACTTAGCAGGGGTTAAATTCTTGTTGATGTAGTATATCACATAAGGTTTCTTATCTTCCTCTTGGCCGAGGACTGCTCCAATGGCCATATCTGATGCATTGGATGAAATCTGAAACAGTAAATCCCAGTTCGGGCCCCATAATACTAGGGCTGTTGATACTAGCCATTTTAAATCTTCATAGGCAATGTCACATTTGTCAGTCCATATGAAATCGATATTTCCAGTCAAAGTATATAATGGTGCAACAATTTGGGAGAAATTATTTATAAATCTTCTATAATATCCAAAAAATCCCAAAAAACTACGTACCTCAGTTTGTGTGCAGGGGGTAGGTATCAAGAGGGTTATCTGATTTTTTGCTAGATCTATCTGAATTCCAGCTGTTGAGATGTAGTGATCCAGGATGAAGCCCTCGGTCATCATCATGTGGCATTTCTCGTGGCTTAAGCAGAGCCTGGTAGCAATGCATATTTGCAGGACTTTCTCCAGTGTCTGTAATGCCAGCTCGAAGTCATCTCCATAGGGTGTAAAATCATCCATGTACACCTCGAGTCCCTCATTTATCAAGTCTGAAAAAATGCTGAGCATGGCTCTCTGGAATGTGGTAGGTGCATTGCACAGTCCAAAAGGTAATACCCTGTAAGAAAATCTCCCCCAGGGGCAGGTGAGGGTAGTCTTATCCTGGTCTTCAGGGGAAATTTGGATTTGGTTGTAGCTGCTGAAGCTGTCCAGGAAAGAGAAGAATTTTTTACCTGCCAATGTGTCCAAAACCTGGTCAATGAACGGGAGGGGTGTTGAGGGATTTGCTCCCCTAGGGCTTTTGGGTGGAAACCCTTGCAGACTGAAAGTTGTCTAAACAGAGAAACACACTTTCACATAGCCATTATGCTATCAAAAGCAAATTCTAAAGTAATAAGGGCGTACCTCAGGTCCTACATTCGAGAAGTTCCTCAAGGGTCCAAACCCTTCTTCAAATCCCTTTCGCTCCTTTGCCCTGTGAAACAACCAATTCCAAAGAATACAACAGTATACGGACAAAGACTTATACAGAAATCATCTTGATGTTATAAAACAAGGAAGTTAGTTATGAACTCTAAACCACCATTCACATATGAAATTCCAACATGAACATCATAAACATAAAAAAGAAGCATATCAAGAACCAAGACGTGTTTCTTTATTATAGACAAATAGAATGTACAAAAGGAGTAATATCACCTGAGTAACCTTTCGCAGGCTCCAAGCAAAGCTTCCTTCCGGATCCGTCCAGCCTCAAGCCTTTAACATATCTCCTTCCAAGACTCACTCCATGATGCCATAACTAGTAGATGAACATCAACGCACAAGGAAACAAGAGTTTCCTTTACAAATGGGGGAAGTGCAGAAGGCACAAGGGTCTTAAGACCTGGTGAGGGGAAAAATTTCAGTATAATAACCTTTCTCTCTCTTCTCTCCTCTCTTAGGCCCTCCCTTTGATGTCTTTTTATACCACTCCCAAAGTAGTTTTTTAGTTAGGAGTTGGTTGGGAACAGTTGGGCCACGGGCACTAACAGGTGATCAGCAGGTAAAACCCGCAATCTCCACCCGAAAATAAGGAGTTTTATATTTTTTTAAGTATTTTAATACATATACGTGGGTTGGGTATATGCATACCCACGTATACACGTGTTTAACTTAGGGAAATGTCGCGTACAAGGAATAAAACATTGTTTTTTAAATTTAGGACCAGGTCTGGAAGGAGGGGTTTCCCTAGGCCATGAGTGCAGCATCACAAACCATAATAGTGAGATTTGGAGATATAACAGATGCCCCCTAATATATGAGGTCAGAAGGTGTACATGATGGCTGAAATATATTAAGCAAGTACTTCACCAAAAACCGAAAACCGAGGAGTACTTCACCAGAATTCAGCCTGCCAAGCCACAAAAGGAGATCATAAAGAAACATCGTCTGAGTCGGGCATACCCATACTCAGAGAAAGCAAAGCATGCCCACATATCAAGTACAAGCAGATCCACTAAGTATACAAGTATAAATGACTGGAAAATACATAATGGATCATTTGATCGTGATCGAACAAGTACATGTCTGAATATCACATATAAAACGGTCAATGATGCTGAGAAATACAACGAATCACTAATAGCAAAGACTGATCCCAAAAGGTACCAACTGAACACGATGGAAAAGGTTGGCACTACACTGCAAACTTAGGTGCCAGCATATAGAATGTCGCCATAACTGACTGCAACATATAAGGTGGAGTGGTATCAACTAGCAGCAACAAGAGCAATTATCAAGTGAACCAATGAATGCTGATACAACCTGAGGTCTTCACTGACCGCCGTGGTACATTTCTACACCATGGGAATAAATGATCTAAAGTCGACCATGTGAGAAATCGTTTGATTACCGGTCATTGATGTATACCATTAACAAATGCGAGACTACTCACCGATAATGATAATGGGCGTCAAGGTACCCGGTACAAACCAACAAGTGCGAATAAATGAGCTAGAGTCGAACACCTGTAAGAATCTATCGATCAGGAGACAATGGTGGTTTCCCACTGTCGATAGTGAAGGATCTGCCACTAATGACTGTAAACCCCAAGGTACTGCCAGATGGACTCTAGATCTTTGCCCCAGAGCAATGAGTCGGAGTCGATAGGGAAAGATCCGCTAGAAGGAAGGCATTAAGTCATCCTTCATCAATCTAGCGTGAGTGTAACCCGTAGGCCAATAGTGTGGAAGGAATCAGACGAAAGAGATGTAGTAACCCAACCGAAGTACGTTTTCGGCGTACATAAGATGTGGCTAGTGCACAGTAGAAACCCTCTGAACCAACCAGTAATGAAAGCTGACACAGAGGTGAGGTATCCACCAATAGGGTCAAATGGAAACCAAGGTACTGCATGAATCCCAATGTGTGATAATGTAAGCTGACGTCGAACACAAGGGAAACCACTCAGTCGAAGACCCATGATACTGATCGATGTTGAGCACAAGGTAACCTATCAATAATGAAAATAGGGCCAGGGTGCAGCTCTAGGCCTGTCCTCAGAGCAAGATGTCATCGTCGATAAGGAAAAGACCCACCAGCAAGAAGTCAATGGAGACCTTCTCAAACCGACACGAGTAAAGGACCAATATAACTGATGTGATGATAGACATGACACTAACAACCAGGATGGCCGACTGAAAAATGAGTCAAGAGACACAGCAGAAAGGCCGACTCAGGCTAACTTCACTTAAACAAAGGCACGACTCAATGTGACTATATGGCAACATATGATGACTCTGTATAAGTTCGTCATGCAGGAGGCACGAATGAACCCTCCATATGATTGGAAGAGATAACCAATCGGGGGAGAACTGACTCAATAACAAGTTTAAGGCGTACCTAAGTCAAACTAAATCCCATCCATAAGAAGGAGACTTTTTTTTGAGTGCTTTGTTCAAGGGCGACATGACTGAGTCTAGTTGCTAATAATAGATGGAAATACTGTCCCGTTCCCGCTCTTTTTGGAATATTTTTTTTTTTTGTCTTTTTCTATTAAGCTCGAAAAAGAATAAAAGAATGCTATGTTATAGTGGAAAGAACGAGTGTTGGTGTAACAGATGATCTAGTTCCTGGGAGGGGAACATTCCTATGCTCAATGCAGGGAGGCGAAAACTGGTCAGTGACACTCAAAGGTATATTCCTTCCACGGGTCAAGGTGTGTCAAGCTGCAGAAGTCAAAGGTATGCAAGGTTGATTTTGCAGATGTCATGGTCAAAAGTTGGCTTAAACACGAGTCCAAGTGAAGCCGGCTCTAGGCCAAAAGGTGCAAATGGTCAACATGCAATGCAGTCGTACAACTCAACACAAAGGAGCCTTTAGGGTATAAGGCCAGAACAAAGCAAAGAAGCTAAGAGGAATGAGTCTTCAACACATAAGTCATGGCGGGACTATAGAGGACTCCCAAGCCTACTCAAATTGAAGCAACATGGGCAACAAATGTCAGTGAGGTGCTAACTACGATGCCCATGTAAAGGATGGCTCTACCATCATGTCATGATTTTAAAAATCGGTGAGTGAAGATGGTTTACGAACCATAACACGATGGGATCGACTCTATGGCAGATGTATTGGTAGATGGAAGCTAGTATGCATGATGCAACGGAAAAATGATGTCCCTAACCTATATGCCAGTGAAAAAATGATACCTGCCATGATGGGTCAGCGGTCATGGAACCGTCTCGAAAAGGTCGAAAATGTCGAAAATGTCTTGAAAAACAAACCACTCTCAACTTTCCAAGATCCCATGTTAAAAGTCACATGAGGCCAAACAAAATAAAATTTTGAAAAAATTTTGCATTTTCAAAACTTATAAAAGGGATTTTGGACTCACCATTTTTACCAATTGAGTTGGAGAGAAAATATTTGGAGCCAAAGGAGCAAATTTCTCGTGTGCCAAATTCAACTGTTCAAATTCTTCAAAATCTTCCAGGTGACTCTTATACTTAGCTTGCAATTCATTGTGACTAGTTTTAGGATTTTCCATTGATATTTCACCGTTGAACTATTGTTCAAAATTTCACCGCGGTGTATACGCAGGTTGATAATATGAAACCCGCATACACGCGGGCCCTATACGCGACTGTGTATACAGTAACCCGCGTATACGTCGTGAGTCAATTTTAATCAAAAACTAATGGTTGAAACCCATTTTTTCCTCAGGATGCCGATCACATGGCATGAAAGAGAACATGCAGCGGTTGATAATGAAGTTATGAATGATCCTCAAGCCTTGGATGCTTTTGCGAGGATGCGGCTTGCTCAAATTCTTCAAACTGCCGAACATGAAAGCCAATGTACGACTGCTTGAGATGCTCATTGACTATTGGGATGTTGAGGAGGAAGCCTTCATGATTGATCAGATACCACTCAGAGTGGAAGTGGAGGATATATATTTTATCACGGGCCTTTCCCAAAGGGGAGAGGTAGTACAGTCTCGGGGCAGGACGCAGAGTAGCCTCACCATAGAGGACTATGTACAGATATACTGCCCAAGACATCCCAAGAAAGTTGGGAGCCAGATCTCGATTTCACACGTGGCGAGTTTATCGCTAAGGATCATCCTGTTCACCATAGCTCGAGTGAATGGATTATTCTCTTTGCATCAGGCATTGCGGCTCACCATGAGCGTGGCAGTGGATTGTCTCACTACAGTGTTTGACTGGTGTACTCCTCTTCTGGCCAGCATGAAGAGCCAGCTCACTTCCATTAAGAGGGGACAGACCAAGAAATTCAGCTATGGGACTATCTTGTGCGCTTTCTTCTTCGAGAGGATTCCTGCACTCTGCCCCAGGGTAGCAGTTTCCATCAGTACCCCACGCGATCCACGCATGGGCCGGTGGGCTAATCTGATGAAACGTCTGGGGGTGGGGAGGTTCCTAGGACTGCTTTTGACGATGACTTCTTCACTTGGTGGGATTAGTAGATCATCACCGTAGAGGACTACCCCTATGATGGGCTGGACTTCCAAGGAGATCCTGACCTAGCATTACCGCCAAACGCAGCATAGGGCGAGATCGTTAAGGATTTTTGATTTTATGATTTTTTTGGATTTTTCAAATATAATGATGCATTTTGAAAAATATTTTTGATGAGATTCAAATGACTAATATAATGATTATGATCCAGACATTGGGCCAGTATGACTAGATGGACTCCCGCGGCACAGACGACGCGGCCGAGGAGCCAAATAGGTGACTGCTGAGACGGAACGGACTCTACACAACGTCCAGTGACACCTGACGAGACTGAGTTGTTGAGTACCGATGGCTGCTATAGAGGACCTTCCAGAGGATATGCAACGTCATGTGGTTGGGATGCCACGTGACTGGGTTCACACTTTTCGGCGTGTAGCCAACATGATAGTTACCTACTTGGTCGCTCATCCTGAGCCGGGGCATTAGATATGCCGGTCATGATTATGGGCATTTGGGTCCTAATTTTGTATATTTTTGGACAACATATGTACACTCGAGATACTTTTATGATGATATATATATATATATATATATATAATATATATATATATATATATATATATTATATATATATATATACAGTTTGACTTTTTGATGCTTTGATTTTATGATGAATGATTGATGTGCCAGTCTAATGCTTGATTAGCGATAGAATCAGCTAGCCAATTATGAGATCTTAGAATGTGCAAATAATTAATATAAACAAATGATCTTTGCAACAACCTCACTCTTAAATACTGGCGATATAAACATGGATCCCTTACCCGATAAATGTTATTTAATTGAGACACTATCAATTGAGAATCGAGATAAACCATCAACAAGTCGATCTCATAAGAGATTGCCTCGGATAGTAAATTAATAATGGCGGTATACTCAGCCATATTATTCGAAGCAGGACCAATGCATACGCCTCTTGATACCATCAATTGACCAGTTGGGTAATATAGTACCCAAGCTGCGGAAGCGAGATTCCAAGTGTGCCAACTAGCACCATCGGCGAACCCAAAATAGACCAAGTCATCCATCAACACCTGCAACAGCAGACCAAAAAGTGTTGACATCACAAAACTCTCGATGATATATGTACAAATATACATAATATACAAAGAAGCCATTGCCTAACCACTACTTAAGCAAAGTACTTCTTTAGGTAGAGCCTGTTTCGGGGCTCTGCCAGCTTGTTTCCTTCAAAATCGATTAATTCATACGACCCTTTTTCTAAAACTCATTTAATAATGAAAGGACCGTACCACATAGGCTTAAACTTGCCTGCCCCCAAGGCGCCTTTATCTTGGTCATAGACCAAGACAAGGTCGCCTTCAGAAAAGACTCGAGGACGAACAGATTTATCATACTACGTTTTGACCCTTTTCTTATGAGCCTCATTCATCGTGGCGGCATCTCGACGCTGCTCATCAAGATGTTCCAAGTGAAGGAGGCACTCTTCGAGACTCGAAGTCTCTGGAAGAAGCTCTACAACTAACTTAAGAGATGGAATTTCACATTCAATTAGAAAGATAGATTCCATCCCGTAAACCAACTGAAAGGGTGTAAAACCAGTAGCAGTCTTTACGGAGGTTCGGTATGCCCAAAGAGCCGAATACAACATAACGTGCCAATTGGACCGATTTTTATCGATTGTCCATTGGAGTATCGTCTTAAGAGTTTTATTCACTGCCTCGACCTATTTAAGAGTTTTATTCACTGCCTCGACCTATCCATTGGCCTGAGGCTAATAAGGAGACGAGTGCTCTTAGCGGAAACCTAACTTCAGAGCCAATTCAGACATTAGTTGATTCTGGAAGTGACTGCCATGATCAGTGACAATCTCTCTCAGGACACCGAATCTTGAGATAACCTGATTGAAAAGAAACAAAGCTGTCATGTCACTATCATTTTTATAAGTGGGCATGGCCTTGGCCCACTTCGTACAGTAGTCTACAGCCACAATAATATACTTGTGATTCGCCGCTGAAGGTGGATTACAAGTTGTAAAATCAATACCCCACTTAGTAAAAGGACCGACAGTGACAACGGGAAAAAGAGGAGCTCGATGAGCACACATCTTTCGAGTAAAGATCTGACAAGGGTGGCAACGTTTGACCACTTCCACATAGTCTTTAAAAAGTGAAGGCCAAAAATAGCCAGCACGTAAGATGCGCTGGGCTATAGCAAGCCCTGATAGATGACCACCACAAGCTCCACTATGGCAATCATTAAGCACAGACTCTGCTTCCTCCAAGGTCAAACAACGCCGAACGATTGAATCAACCCCTCGACGGTATAAGGCATCACCAATGATAACGTAATTTTTAGCTAGGTGACGTAATTTACGACGTTCATCCTTGGAGAAAGTAGAGGGAAACTTCGAAGTCTAGAGATAGACAATGATATCTCCATACCAAAGGTTGAGTGAAGAGATGAGGAATACATGTTCATCAGGAAAAATTTCCTCATAAACCGTATCCTCTCCACAAGGCAGCTCAGAAATTAGCTCAGCGAAAACCATGGATTTCTTAGACTTTGCAGACAAGAACTCGAGATTGAATTCTTGCAAAATGATTGTCCATCTATTATACTTGCCCCCAATCACTCGCCTACTGAGGACAAACTGAAATGGATTGACCACGGCTAAGACAAAAGTTTTGCGTAGCAAGATATAATGACAGAGCCACTGAACAGCATGGACAGCTCCCAAGGCCAACTTCTCAACTGGAGAATAGCGAAGTTTAGGACCTATTAAGCCTCGGCTCAAATAATAAATCACATGCTCGGTGAGAGCATCGTCCTCCTGAACTAGAACCATACCAATGGTTGATTCTGCCGCAGTGAGATATAAAAGGAAGTCTCTGCCATAATCCGGTGGACTCAAAAGCGGGGTAGAGACTAGTTCTTTTTTCAAAGCATCAAACAATCGTTGCGCAAAGTTGTCCCATACAAATGGAACTCCTTTCCGTAACAACCGCATGAACCCTTTAGTGATCTCGACATAGTTTGCTATAAACCGCCTTAAGAAATTAGCCTTCCCTTGAAGACTCTAAAGTTGACGAATTGAGGACGGGGGAGGAAACCAAACTATTGCCTCAACCTTGAAGGGATCAACTCGAATCCCTTCGTTTGACACAATGAACCCTAACAACCGACCGGACGTAACCGCGAAAACGCACTTGTTGGGATTCAGCTGGATTTTATAAAAACAACATCGCTCGAAAACCATTCGAAGGTGGCTAGTGTTGAGCCTCAAACCTGCACCTTCCTATACACCCTCTTAGCCTTCTTTCTCCACTCACTCCATTCATCCAGTTGTTAAATCATTGCATTATAGTCTAAAAAGGACTGTTTATATGGTTTTCTGACTATACTGATGACTGTTGTTTGGTTTAGTTTTTTGTTCATGAAACTACGGAAACTTGTCAGTTTTCGCGGCGCTGAAAGTTCATGGCCGGACCAAACGCCGCATCCTACGGGGGAGCCTCCATGATGCTTTGCCCTCCTCGGTCAAGGTCGATGTTAGGGGGTTAGCGGGGTGGGACCGTTTATGCAAAAGGATATTTGCCGAGGCTATTGGCGGGCACTCTTTTGAGCTCGTTGAAAGAGATACGCTAGCTTATGCAAAATTGTTCCACAATTTCCAAGAAAACACAGACCGGAAACGCCGACCTTTAGAAACGTATATGGAAGTGAAAAGGTGCGTTAGAAAAGATAAGAAAAGGGGTGGTGCGAAAACCGAGGGACAAAGAGAAGATAAGAAGCCGCCAGATGAAAGGGGTTACCTCTCCGTAGCCAACACAGGATTCCGCAGCTATTTTGTTAAAAACTATGCTCCAGGTGTCCTCTGAAGAAATGAGCTACATGGGCAAGCTCCAGATGGCAGGTACATGGAACGTGTCCCTTCAAATCGGCCAAATCATCCATGAGAGGCCACGGTCAACCAAAGTTAAAGACAAAGCCAACCAAAGATTTCAGCGGTGGCACGTCACTGTTTTGGGCACATGAATGATACGTGGCATAATTCTCAGCTCACGAAGGCACCAGCACACTTGGAGATCGTTCCTGAAATGTGAATCTAACAGCAAACCACTTCGAAGATTTAAGAAACATGACGACAGTTACACTAGATCTCGGTTGAAGAGATCTACGTGTCTATGGCAACGCAGTTAATAGCGTAGAATTTGTTAGTTAGATGTAGTGTTTTTGCATTATAAATAATGCGTCGTTGAACGCTGTAGAGAGACTTTTGGATGCATGTGAATTCTGAACTGTTTATGTAATTTCGCACTGCTGGTTATCTTATCACCCCACTGTTTTATATGCTGTTGTTTTAATACATGAGAAGACTTTTCTGAAGATAGCTGTGTGATTATTTGATTGGCTAAAGTGGCAGAGGGCCCCTGCACGCTGAAGCCTTGTAAAGTGTTTATTTAGTTTCATTATGCTTTTGTTTTTATCATTAGCTTGTACATAATATGTTGTTTTATGTTTCTGCTGTTCATATCTTTACCTTTGTTTTATTAGAGCTGTAAACTGATCAGTGCTTTTCTACAGGTTCTCATAGGCAACCCGGGCAATTTTTCATCTTTTTGATAACTTTTGGCATATGAGATCATCTTGTCCTTCCTGCTAACTTTTATTTTCTGGAGTTTAAATTCAGCACTGTCCTTTTCAAGTTGTGATTTGCTTATTTCTTTTTCTGCTATTTAGATATCATACTGCTCATCAATTTATGATTTCTTTCTGTGGTCAAATGACTATATCAGCAAAGAATCAGAATATTACTAACTGTAGTGTGATTTAGTTGTCATATTGCTTACTCATGGTTGCTTTCCATAAAGTAGATTGAGCTGAATGGTAAAGGACTAGAAGAGTTTAAGTAGTGTGATTAGTTCTTTTATGCAACTTACATTTAGATATCATATTGCTTGACATGTTCATGATTACTTCCCCAAGGTAGATTGAGCTTAAGGGTAAAGGATTTGAAGAATTCAAGTAGTGTGATTAGTTTCTTTATGCAATTTACTTTGTTGAACAGTTAGATATCATATTGCTTAACTTGTTTATGATTACTTCCCACCAGGTAGATTGAGCCGAAGGGCAAAGGATCTGAAAAGTTAAAGTAGTGTGAATTAGCTGTTTTGCTTTAAGTTTGAGTTGTTTTTCAAGTTTTTGTTTTCTTTTCATTTTCAGCAGCAAGGATACTGGGCCATTGTCATTAGTTCACTATTTGATGCATTTATTTTCTCTTAAGAATTGATTTCATTTTAGTTGTTGTAAAGCTTTCTTTTAAGAACTTTCAAGTTTAGAAACCATCACCACCCACACTCCATACTTCAGTTTCATTCTCACCATCACACATTAAGGAAAAATAAAATCCAAAAACAAACTAAAAAGCTTAAAACGACAAAAGCCCAAGGAAATGGTTATCTAGTACATATAGTACACTTCACTTCATCAGTTTACGAACCCTGGGTTGACATTCTAAATAGCAATTTAGATCACACTAAATTGACCAAACAACTAGGGTGATCAGTTCTCTTTCAAGAACGAGCAGCGAGATCATCTAAGTACACTTTGATGACATGCTTGATGTTGTGGAAAGCATAAGATATGGCCCGCTGAAATGTAGCTCTAGCATTTTTAAGGCAAAAAGGCATCTTTCTATATGCAAAGGTACCCCAGGGACATATAAAGGTTGTCTTATGTTGATCTTCAGGACAGATAGAAATTTGATTATAACCAGAGAATCCATCCATGAAGGAAAAATCCTCATTACCTGCACACTCGTCGATAATCTGATCAATGAATGGCGTGGGGTAATTATCTTTGGGACAAGCCTTGTTTAGGTCCCTAAAATAGATGCATACTCGGATTGTTCCTTGCTTTTTATCTACAGGGATTGGATTAGAAACCCAATCCGTAAGAGGAACAGGGTATATAAAACCCGCCTTTAGCAGCTTCTCCACTTCCGCTTTGATAGTTGCTGCTTTCCTAGGGTTGACCGGCCGAGGCCTTTGACGAACTGGTTTGGTGTTTTCATACATCTTGATCTCATGTTGAACTATAGATGGATTAATGCCAGGCATTTCTTCATAAGACCAAGCAAATACATCCCAAAATTCTTTAAACAGGTCGGTGTAAATTTGAATTTCTTTAGGGGAACACTCAATTCCGATGAAGAGATTCTCGATCATGTTAGGGTACCTAGAGATGTTTATAGGCGTTGTTTCTGAAATCACCGACATATTACCTTCAGCACGAACGTGTGCTGGAGCCAAAGGGTTTGACACCGTACAAACATCACTAGAACAGAGCTCGAAGAATCTAGATTCTACCTCCTGCAATGGAGGAAGAAAGTATGAACGATGGTGTAAATCTTCCCAAGGTCGATCTATACCCATCATTGCTTCAAGAATTGCTTCTTCCGATGGTAAAACTGAATCTAAGCAGTCCAAAGCCGAGGTAGAATCAAGGCTCCAAGCGGGGGCCACATCGCCATCTAACTCCTCTTCGGAAAAAGGAGTAGAATGGTCATCTGCAGAGTTGACGATAGACCGATATCTAAGCTCAGCTGCAGATATAGGAAATGCCATTCCATTCTCTTGTCCTTCAACTAATGTGGTCGTAGGTGAAGGCAAGGTCCAAGGGTCTAAAAAATAATGAGTTCGAAAGAACCCATCTCGAGAAAACTCCTTAGATGATGTAATGGCATTGATTTTAGCGATAGGAGAGGGAAACTCAAAAGTACCCATCAACGAGGAATACATCCCTACTCCTAGATTCTCAGTAGGTGGACGAGGGTTATCCACTAAAGGAACAGTAGAGTTGAAGCTTGCTTGAGGATCAACTAGACAATAATCCAATTGATCAACCTTTACGATTTTCCCCTCATGAGGAAAGCAAATGACACGAAACAGAATCGAAACAACGACGTCCATTTCGTACACCCAGTTCCTTCCTAAGAGGAGATTATAGTCTAGGTTAGCATCTACGACTTCTACTTCAATATTAATGACCTTCCCCCCAACACATATAGGAAAGGCCGGGATAATCCCATGCGGCTTATGAGAATGACCATCGAATGCAGTCAAGATGGTAGCTGAAGGAACAGTCGAAGGTGATCCAATAGCCTTCCAACATGACATGGACATGACGCATGTGGAAGCCCCTTCATTAATAACGGTATGAAAAATGTTAATTTTCCGGTATGTAGACTTTATTTGAAAACCCATGTGATGAGGGAGTCACTTTTTGACATTTAACATGTCGAAAGTGAGCACTAAAGAATTAGTTGGATTAACTGCCCCAATCACGGAAAGTAAAGCACTTCTCTGAGCCGGACATGACTGGAGAACCTCTAAAGCGGACATGGCGCACGGACTCTGAGCCAGATCTTCCACAATGGAGTAATTCTGGGTGGCCCTAGCAATAATATTAATATTCGCGCGTTTAGCGAAACCTTTCGGTATCTATGGTATAATCTCAACAGGGGGTCGCTCGATATGAAGGTCAATACTTCCAGGAACAGCCTTATCCTTGGAAGTTTCGGCTTCACCATTATCACGTGACCGAGTAGCCACATGGATGTTAGAACCCATCATGAAAACATTGGATGATTTTTCCCCTTCCTGGTTGCCCCCTACGGAGGTTCCAGGGTTTGAACTCGCGCCAGCAAGAAGTTGTTGCCCTTGGGGAAAAGATTTGGTTAACATAGCTTGGGAACTAGAAGTCCCTTGCTACCCTAACAAGCACTGAGCATCTTCAATCTTGGGGCAAATATGAGTTAAATGGTCTCCACTGCACAACTTGCATGGAAACTTGACTTTCTTTTTTGACTCATTTCTACCACCACCAGCATTATTTCCGGATTTATTTGCATCAGGCTTCCCATCCTGGTTCTTTTTCTTTCCTCGTCCTTTCCTTTTCCAATTGGAATTTTGGTTTCCCTTGGGGTTATCAGATTGGACGGCATTAATCGAAGAAGTTTGGGAAGCCAAAGGGTTAGACGATGTCACTTGGCTGTTAGAAGCAATTTGTAAAGACAACTGCTGCAATTGATTCAACAAGTTCACCATATTCGTGTCTATCGACCCAACAATACCATTCGTGTGGGGACCTGGCTTCAACTTAGCTACGTCAACCTTAGATCTAGGAGCATCTGGAAAGTACTTTTGTAGGATCCCAGACTGAGAGTAGATCAATTCTAATTGTTGGGCCCCAAAAATGGCTTGCTCCTCAGAATAGACCCAGACATGGAGACATCTTTGGAGATCTCAGGTATCAAAGACTTCAGAAACCACTCGAGATGGTACTCCAGAGGGATATCGGCTTTAATGAGCCTCTTTCTCCGTCTCCATTCCTGAATATGATCATAAATATGAGTTTCCCTATCCTGATGAAAAGTGGCCAGTAGTTCAGTTCCGGCATCATACCGGACAGGCAACTGAAAATGGTTCAAGAAAATATTGGCTAAGTCAGTGAATGATGTAAAGCTACCCCTAGGAAACTCTATATACCACTTGGCCACATTACCAGTCAAGGTGCATTGAAATAATCTCAACCTAACCGAGTCATCGATCAGGGAGTTCGATGAGCACCATAAGTGGAATGTGGTTACATGGTTGCCCGAGTCCTCACCACTCTTCCCTTCGAATTTTGGAATGTCCGAAGGGAGTTTAGTTGGGACCAGAGGCCAGGACAGATTGTATTTGATGGGGTCGTTAGTTAACTTAGTGAGGTCTGGCAAGTTTAACGTTGCCAGAAATGGAAGTCTAGGAGGAGCTTGGGGATTCCATCCTGACTGCTCGGAACTCCCAAAGCTCTGAAAAGATTGGCCTGGATTTTGGAAGGCACTAGGCTGCTCGAAGTAACCAGTAGAACCCACTGAACCAAAAGGCAAGCCTTTTGATCAAGCTAAACTCAGAGTTTGACCAACTCCGGCCATATATCCACCATACCCAGCAAAGTTTCCTGCTAAAGGATTGTAAGGAGTTTATAAACCCTGATATGGATTCAAAGCCGAAGCTAGGGGAGGAATACTTTGGAATGAACTAACCGTGGTATACGACCTATTCCCATATTGGCCGAAAAATGGATTCCCAGTTCCGACACCACTAAGCCCAGGGTTCCAACCTTGGAAAGGATTTCTTATTTGTTCTATAGAAGAAAAAGGCATGGATCCTATCGTGGGGTTGGAATGTGGTATATGACCACTTCCGAATGGAAAACCTTGGAATGAAACCAACCCACTCATCATGGATGTGGCGGCTCCGAACGGAGCTGAAGGAATGCCCTATGAGTGGGCGCCAAATGGGAAGAATCCAAAACCAAAAGCATTGTTTTGGGAATTTCCACTCGTGGACGGAATGAAGGTAGACCCAACAAGAGACGTGCTAGCAAAAGATCCAAATAAAGAGACGGAGGGGATGGAAATAGTTCCTCCCCCTTGTATAGATATGGGAGTCTGTACAGTCGTAGCACTTGTAGAAGCCATGCTTCTAGTAGTGGTCATCGAACGTAAGCGCGTGGCGTAACCTGGACTTGACGGTCTATGCGTCAGAGTCCCAACGTATTGCAATACGTGTGGATGACTATATGGTAGGGGAAAATTCGGAGCTGATAACAACTCTGAAAGTTCTTCTACCTCTATATTATTCTCCGCTTGTAAGCGAACTCAAGAAAGAACTGGAGTGTTCCTCTCTTGTTCCGTGGAAGTACCAGGCCTTGCTTCAATACTAATGCCCTCGAGACGAGGATCAATCCCCGATGCGTCAATTGCCGTGGGATGAAACCCACCGGTATTATTACCTCTGCGACTTCTCGGAGAAGGCTCTAAACTCAGTGGTGAAAGACCACGAAGTCTTCGAGACCGTCTAGGAGATCGGTCAGCCACTTTGAACTTTCTGATTAAGATCTAACTAAAGACTCAAAAAATTGAAAGCTAGGCCAACTAGGAGCACATAGCACACACTATAAAGTCCCTAAAGATACAACTAGTCAAACAACTAAAAAGTATTTCCGCTCCAGGTGATTAGGACCGGACACCAAAATATGAGAAAGTGAAAAGTAAGGGGCCTTCCAAAGATAGTCTGGGATGATGAGGGCCCAGGCCTATCAGCGAAGGTAATAGAAGAAGTTACGCTAACCTCCTAACAATAGCCTGTGCCGGTGCAAGCCCCCAAGCTTCGCAAGGGTGCCCTCCAGTAGTATTGTCGAGAGTGATACAATGTCAACCTCAAGTGCCACGGGATTCCCCTCCGTAGCCAGCTATGTAGTTCCCTAGGAGTAGCAACTATGGATACCAACTCGTCACAGAATCCAGGCGGAACAGTCGTGAGGTAAGTTCGGACAAGTAGGAGAGGGGGTATTTCTCTTCCCTGTCTTCACAGACCCTCGTGCTTAACTCCCAGATCCGGAGCTTTCCTGGTCTTCCTAACGCTATTGGATTTTCTCTCGTTATTCAGACTCCTATGTTTGACGTTTAAATGGCCTTGGAGAGTTAACTCTCCACTCACCTAATCCAAGGCCCTAAAATCCTAAAACTTGTTGGTGTATTTGACTTAAAAGAAAAAGTTCTGGTGAATTTTAGTTAGCGCTTGATTTTAAGGGCTATTCTTTAAGTCAAGGGATGATGGAAATGAAACTAGTGGTGTTTTTTCGACGCAAAAGAAATCAATAAAACCTAACTATATGCATGTGCACTTGTCATTGTTTTTCGATGAAGAGTAATTTTTATAGGGTTCGAAAGGAAACTTCTAATGAAACAAACTTTTCTTTTATTTTTCTTTAATTCACACTTCACACTCAAAAGTTAACAAAACTATTTATGCCTAAAGAGATGCAAATCTATCCTAATGCAACAACTATATGCTTGATGCAAGATTGAAAACAACTCTAAAACAAGAAATGAAAGTTGCTTTGCTTATCAAATTTTCTTTTGCCACTTACAATGTCTAGATGGAATATGAAATGCTACCAATCATTTTGTCTAAACACTAAAAACAAAACTCAAGACAAACATAAAGCACTTTCAGTCACCAAAAGGAAACCAGGTGAAAAGTAAGTTCAAGAAAGCAAAACAAAACTTTTCAAAAAGTTCTCTTCAAAGTAGCAACAAAAAAGTCTTTTCAAAAATGCTCTCAACAAAACTGAAACTTTACGATTGAAACAATAAGAAAGAAACACTTTTGCAAGTAGACACCATACAATGAATGAAAACTCACAAAAACGAATGTGTTTAAAGATGCTTTTTGACAATCGAAAGCAACAATGAAAGCTTTGGTAACAAAGACCAAAAAAGATCAAAAAGACAATTTCAAGAAAGCATCAATTGAAAACTTTAATGAAACAAAGAAGTAAATGGTCACAAAAGGCGGTTTTGTCAAGCAAACAAAAAGCCACCAAAAACCAAATCCAACACAAAGATTGATAACAATCTTTCTGCTCTGAAAAGATTAGAGCAGCCAAGATTCAACAAGAAATCTTGCGTGTTTTTAGCAAAAAGACGATGATGCTTGCAAACACAAAACAAGACCAATACTCCTTATAATCAGAGGGAGATCGGAGTAAGATGCTTGCTATAAAACAAACAACTGATACTGGCAAAAATGACTGTTTCAAACTGACTCAAACCACCAGACAAACTTCAGAGACACAAAAATTTATAAATCTTGAAAGTTGCAAGATATACGCGACTGTACTTAAGTGCAGATTGCGTGTATATGCAACTGTGCCTGAGGAAACCTTCGTATACGCGGGTTTACTTCAGGAAACAAGCGTACGTATGCCTCTGGAACTAAGGACAATAGCGTATATGCAACATTTCAAGAAAAATAAAAAGCAAACTGAAGAAACTGGCAAAACTCAGAAGTCAAGAACATACCAGACAGTAACAGCAAACCAACAAGCAACTGAGCCCTGATTGGCTTGAAAAACACCCAAACTAGGAACAACAAGAGTGTTGTCCCCAGTGGAGTCGCCAATTCTGTTGAGGGATTTTCTCCCCTAGGGCTTTTGGGTGGAAACCCTTGCAGACTGAAAGTTGTCTAAACAGAGAAACACACTTTCACACAGCCAGTATGCTATCAAAAGCAAATTCTAAAGTAATAAGGGCGTACCTCAGGTCCTACGTTCGAGAAGTTCCTCAAGTGTCCAAACCCTTCTTCAAATCCCTTTCGCTCCTTTGTCCTATGAAACAACCAATTCCAAAGAATACAACAGTATACGGAAAAAGACTTATACAGAAATAATCTTGATGTTATAAAATAAGGAAGTTAGTTATGAACTCTAAACCACCATTCACATATGAAATTCAAACATGAACGTCATAAACATAAAGAAGAAGCATATCAGGAACCAAGACGTGTTTCTTTATTATAGACAAATAGAATGTACAAAAGGAGTAATATCACATGAGTAACCTTTCGCAGGCTCTAAGCAAAGCTTCCTTCCAGATCCATCCAGCCTCAAGCCTTTAGCATATCTCCTTCCAAGACTCACTCCATGATGCCATAACTAGTAGATGAACATCAACACACAAGGAAACAAGAGTTTCTTGTACAAATGGGGGAAGTGCAGAAGGCACAAAGGGTCTTCAGACCTGGTCAGGGGAAAAATTTCAGTATAATAACCTTTCTCTCTCTTCTCTCCTCTCTTAGGCCCTCCCTTTGATGTCTTTTTATACCACTCCCAAAGTAGTTTTTTAGTTAGGAGTTGGTTGGGAACAGTTGGGCCACGGACACTAATAGGTTATCAGCAAGTAAAACCCGCGATCTCCGCCCAAATATAAGGATTTTTATATTTTTTTAAGTGTTTTAATTCATATACGCGAGTTGGGTATATGTAGACTCGCGTATACACGCGTTTAACTCAGGGCAATGTTGCGTACAAGGAATAAAACACTGTTTTTTAAATTTAGGACCAGGTCTGGAAGGAGGGGTTGCCCTAGGCCATGAGTGCAGCATCACAAACCATAATAGTGAGATTTGGAGCTATAACAAGGGGAAAATGATCTTTCTGGGTTTCTTTATTAAGCTCTCTATAATCGATACATATATGCCACTTCCCATTTTTTTTAGGAACCACAACTAATGGAGAAACCCATTTGCTATTAGATATAGGATAGATGAGACTTACATCTAACAATTTTTGTAGTTCATCTTTAACAACATCTTTTAGGTGAGGGTTTAACCTTTGTTGAGGTTGTCGAATGGGTCTCACATCTTTCTTAGTATAGATGTGGTGCGTACATAATTGGGGATCAATCCCTTCCATATCTAGGTAATCCCAAGCGAAAGCCTCTTTATATTTTCTAAGGAGTTGAACAAGCCTTTGTTGTTGGTCATCAGTCAGGTTTTTATTAATGTTTAGGACTTTCCCTGGCTCAATTTCAATGGGTTTACTGTTATAAATAGTTGTTGTTGGTATCGTTTGGTCATTGATATCTTTTAAGGGGTCTTCTTCAATTTCGTTATTCAGGGTTGCTTCGATCATGTGACATTTTAGATTAGATATAGCATCTTCATGGTTAATGTAAGTGTGAATAATGTCATCTTCTGTTTGATTCTTAAATTCAAGAGCATCTACTACAGTTAGTGGTGATCGAATATTTTCAGTTAGATATGTTACAAGTTGTTTCCCAGTTTTTATTATTGTTAGGCTTGGCTGAGATGGAGGATATAAAGCTAGATTCTTCACATTACTTCCTCTTGCTATAGTCATACTGTCTATTTGACAGCTTATATAAGCATCTACGGTTTCTAGCTAAGGTCTTCGTAGAATTAGGGGATGTCCATCTAGCCAGTTCTAGGATTAATAATCAAGAAGTTTGTTGGGTATTCCCAAGAATCTACAGACACCATTACATCCTGTAATGTCCCTTCTGGTTTGACAACCGATCGATCAGCAATTTCTAGCAAGGTCGTAGTTGGATCTAAGGTTGTAATGCTAAGTTTTTGACAGGTTGTTGTTGTGAGAATATTAATGGTTACTCCTAGATCAACTAATTCATTGGGAAAGGAAAATCCATTATTTGTACTATGAATATAGGGTTTCCTGGGTCCTCATATTTCACCGGTGTTTCCCTACCAGATAATAAATCAGACAAAGTTTTGACTATGTGGACAGTTGGGATTGTTTCTATTTTCCTCTTAGGCTTTTTAGTACACAATTCCCTAATAGTTTTTGCATAAATTGGAATGTCCTGAATAGCCTAGAGGAGGGGTATTTTTACACAAAGATTTTTTAATTCTCCTAGAAGATCGAAATCGGGATATTCTATTGGGCGAGCTATAATCAACCTTTATGGGAATGGTGGAGAAGAGGTAATAGTTTGATCGTGGCTCTTCTATTTAACCGTATTCTCCATTTGGAGTGTTTGTTCTATAGGTAACAGTTCTTATAATTGTATATTTTTATCCCCCTCTGACTCAGTTATCTATCCAGACCTCAATTTGAGTTCATTACACTCTCTCAACTCAGTTTCCCACTCCAACCCTTCAATAATTTGTACCGATTGGACTGGTCTATTGTTGGGATTTGGGTTGGGCTGGGCTAGGAGTTGTGGTCGTAGATTGGGTTGAGGGTTCTGCTACAATGTGTAAGGTGCCGGTAGTGTAGGTTGAGGTAGGGGGAGTGTTCCTACTGACTGGTTTTTAGGTCTTTTCCAGCTTGACTCCCACTTCTAGTTTTGTGAAGTGGAGGGTGGCCATTGGGATGATATGTATTGTTCTGCCAGAATGGTGGAAAGTAAGAAGAATTTGGCCAACTATTGTTTTGATTTGATTGATTGGACCAAGGTGGCATAGAGAATGCTTGTGGTGACCAATTAGGAAGAGGTGACTGGTTCTGCCTCCTATGTATTGTTGAGAATTATATTGTGAGGGCTGAAAGAATGAAGATGGGTCGTTAAGCATACCTGTTTGTCATATTTTCCATTGGCAACGCTAATTTAACAGGTAGACTAGTTCTGTTTCTTCCTTTGCCTCTTTGAATACTGGTTTTAACCCTAGGAGCAATGGGCAATTTTGTGTGGCTTGATCTTTAGTGCATATGGTACAAGTCTGTACCATATCTAGTGGGCATTCTTTATGACTATGCTTCTTCCTGCATCGAGGGGAAAAGATCACTAGGTTATATTCTGCTTCGGCCTACTTCTGCTTGGCTTGCATGATGTCTAATTGTGTTGTCAAATTTCCCAGGATATCTGTTTTGAAATCCTCCAACAGGTTGCCAATTTCTGCACGAGTAATGCTTCCACCAGAGATTTTGTTGTCCCTGGTGGTCATATCGTGTTCTGTTGGTTTCAATCTTGTACTGCCTCTTGAGCACCTGATACACAAATTAATGATGTTAGCATAGTCTTCTTGATATATATTACTTTTACCCATAATATTTAATGTCTCTATCCATTGGTCTTTCATCCCTTTAATCAGTGTAGTTTTTAGCACATTATTAGGTATAGGCAGAGTTGCGTAGGGAGACCTTTGGAGGTTATATTGGAAACGCTCCACATACTCTTCCAACATTTCACTAGGTCTTCCTACCATTTGGAATATTTCGTCTTTTAGTTCCCTAGATCTGCAATAATCCTGATATTTTTTAAGGAAAGTAGTTTTCATTTGATCCCAATCATTTATGGTGCCCCCACCTAGTCCCATAAACCAATGCAAGGCTACTCCCTTTAATGTAGAGGGAAACAGCTTCAGTTTCTGGGGATCGGTGGTGTAATCATAACCCCAACATAGTACATCAAATTCAAATAGAAATGCATCTGGATCCTTAGACGTGAGTCCATGAAAGGTGGGGATATTTTGTAGAGGGATAGCTTTCATGGGTGCGTTGATAGTTGTTTCAATGATAGGATACTATAATGTAGAGGTCTATGGTGCTTGTGGATTATTCGCCATCTGATCAAAGAAATGCCAGTACCCTTCCAGGATCTCTAGAGCTAGAGAGTTATCCCTAGGATGTCTAGAAGGGGTGGGAATGATCTTAACAACACTCCCTTGATCTGGGACACTGGGTGTCCTTTGCTCAATTACTACCTGAGGGGATCTTGGTTCATTTGTTTCCCCTGTTTCTCCTCCTCCTTCATGAATATTGTAAGAATTCCCTTCTTGTGAGGGAATTGGGCGCAAATTTTCAATATCTTGAAAACTTTGCTCAATCCCTTCCATTTTACTGTGGACCTCAGTGTAGGCTATAGATGGTGAGCCTGTGTGTTATAGACATATTTGGGCACTACAACCACAATCACATATGTCCATAAACCAAGGGCTTCTAAGCGCCTAAAAGTGTTGTTTCATACCCTAAAGGAACAAGGTCATCTGATTACATCATCTCCAAGAAAAACTACTCAGAACTGGTCAAAACTGGACCATACAGACTGCTCAGTGCTAAGGGTGCAATGCATCTCACCTGCCTCATGCAAAAAGTGTGATGCATACTGAAAATCCCTTCTATAGGGTGCGATGAGTGAGAGCAGACAAATGGCAGAGGCAGTTGGCTAGGTGGAAACCCAGAGAATCTTCTAGAAACTTCCCATTTGACACTTGCCTCTCTGAATTCGTCCAGGGATGGGTAAGAGATCATGAAATCTCCAAGTGGAACCAAGAACTATCAGTGAAATGACACTAATCAAAATCCTAGAAGTTGACTCACCCCCCTGCAAATATCTATATATGGATCCCTCATCCTAGAGATCTAGAGGCTGGAATTTTGTATTTTGTGAGGAAGTGCTATTGGTTTCTCTGTGAAGCATTGTATTGTTGGGTGATCTAGCTTTTCATGAGGTGAAGAGGGCTTTCATGCTGGGAGGATGGCGCTGGATCAGACAGCTGGGTTGTAATCCTCTCTTCTACAACTTCTATCAATAAAGCTATTTGAGTTTTCCTCCATATACTTGTATATTTATGAATCTTGTATTTGTGTATACATTTGTATGGTTAATGTACATATGATTCTACATTGTTTATGGTTATAGATCTCTATGCTTTGATGGTATTTTGCTACTTTGACTCTATAGGTGTTCTTTGAAGTGGGACAAGTGAGAAAGGAGTGGTGAAAGCTCTATCAAGGGAGAGAGGAAACAAGCAAGGAGCCAAGCGAAAGACTAAGGTTAGTACTCTCTGCTTCTCTCTCATCTATCTCTCATAAAGAAAAATACAAGTGACTTTAAATTGTTTGTTTCTAAGATAGCTACCCGTCTTAGTGGGACTAGCAGCTCTGAATGGACACTAGTTTTCCCGCTAACAAAATGGCGACCATACTAGGGAGTGAATAGCTTGTTTTCTTGTTTCTATTTGCTCACTTTATAAACTACAGAAGAAGCCTGAAGTTAAGCCAGCTAGCCTTCGAAATACTTTTGCTATGCAACTATAAAGTAGATCAACGTTGCTTCAGTCCATCTCTAGGTTTTGTTTATAAACTGAACAACTGACTTGCAAACATCCTAAATGCTTTGATGGTATTATGCTGCTTTGAATCTATAGGTGTTCTTTGAAGCGGAACAAGTAAGAAAGGAGTGGCAAAGCTCTATTAAAGGAGGCAGGAAACAAGCAAGGAGCCAAGCAAAAGACTGAGGTTGGTACTCTCTGCTTCTCTCTCATCTATCTCTCATAAAGGAAAACACAAGTAACTTTAGTTTGTTTGTTTCTAAGATAGCTACCCGTCTTAGTGGGACTAGCAGCTATGAATGGACACTAGTTTTCCCGATAAAAAAATGGCGACTTCGCTGGGGAGCGAATAGTATGTTTGTTTGTTTCTATTTGTTTTCTTTATAAACTACAAATGGAGCTTGAAGTTAAGCCAGCTAGCCTTCGAACTGCATTTGCTATGCAAGTGCAAAGTAGATCAATGCTGCTTCAGTCCATCTCTGGGTTTGTTTATGAACTGAACAACTGACTTGCAAACATCCTAAGTGCCCTGGTGGTAGCTCAAGTAACCTCATTAGATCAGCCCCTATAATTTGTGTTTACTACCTATCATTAGCTCAGCCTAAACCCTTGAATTTAGCTGCAAACTGTGAGCAAAAACCAAGGTCAATATTGTTCCTGGACCATTGCATTGTCTCTCATTGGCAGTCTGGATGCATCGTACTTACCATGTGCTGTAGGTGAGATGCATCCTTGTTTCTCTGTGTTACAGGTGCGATGATCAGGTAAGACTGTTTCTACCTCCAAATTTTGGTTTTCTCTTCATTGTCTTCAACTTTATTTAGTAGTTTTGCTGTCTATGATCAGTATATCACTGTTGAAACTCCCTTCCTTTGCATTATTCAACCTCCATTGATAAACAATTGTGAATTTTTTTAATGTATTTTTCATCATTTATAGTTCTCTTTTGCAAACAGTAGCTTAATCGCACTATCGTCTTCTGATTTGAAAGTGTCGCAAGTGTCGTTTTCAGTCAAAGAAAAGAGCCTTCCTCTTTTTGATAGTTGATTACACTTTTTCCATTATATTTTATTTGAATTAATAGTATTTCAAGTGTCGAAAGAAATTTTTGAATTCGAAATCGCAAAGTGTTGTCTTAGTCCTCCTTTCGTTTTTGAAAAGAAAGTTGTTAGTACTGTCGCTTTGAAAGAAAAATAATTCAGATCTGTACTTAGCATTCTTTTTGTCATTCACACATTAAGAAAGCAAAAAACAAGTACATGCATGTGCATTTGCTTTTAGACTACTTGTGGAAATTGATTTAGGACAGTGCATCTTAGTGAGTGTTCTTTGCTCTATGTTGAAAGGATTTTACTTCTCTTTCCTTAATAGCTAGGATTTTCATTGCAAAAATAAAGTAAATGACTATTTATCATCTTAGATTGCATATTTAGGAATTGTATATCTACATCACATGGTGAACCTTAAAGGCAAACTTCTTAAGAAATATCAACTGTAAAATAAATCTCAATGAACATAAAAACGCTTTGGAACCTAACGCACAACATTTAGAAGTCTAGGCTAAAGACGTATTCCGGCGTCGTAAACCCTGGTAACTATCGCTTTCATCATAGGTTGGGTGATTCCTCCTCTTTGAGACGAAAAGTGCCAGTACGGACTTGTGCTCCCACATACTGTCGAGTATATATTGGGAGACCACAATAGGCTATATCCTTTATCCTTAGGAAGTTGTGTCTGCCGCCCTATCAATCGTAATGCACTGAACACAAAATTCGGGAAGATTGATTGTCGTACTGTAAAAAGTATTCTATAGTTTTGCGATTGGTTTGGTAATCCCTCTGTCTATATTTCCAAAGTAGTCACTTTCATTCCTTTTCAGATTCCTTAAACTAAAAAGTCCATCTGAGCACTTGTCACTTTAGGCTCGTTAAAAATCGAAGGCAACTAGAGTCATCTTTAGCTTTTTCTCGACTCTTAAAAATTGAAAAAGAAAGTTGTGTCAAAGCGTCATAAAATTTATTTTAACCGGAATAACATCATTGTTCCCTCATTGGTCTTAGGTTGAGAAAATGGAGTCCAGCAATCAAGGATTTCCCCTTGGGGGGAATCCTAGTCCCTTCTCCTCTTGGGGAGATGTTGGTGCACCTCATATGGCTACATTGTCCCTTCCAGGGCTTACAATTGGTCTTCCAGTATGGATTTTCTCAACCTCTATCATTCAAAACACCGTGATTCCTGAGCAATCAAATCAGCAACCAAATGATACTAGAGTTACCCCCCAACCTTCTACTTCGTTTATTTCTCCCTCTCCTTCTTCCTCTTCATTTGGTGAAGCTAGTAACACTAAAAACCAAGTAACTAAGAAGAAGAATAAAGGGGAGGAGAAGAAGAAGAAGAATCCAATGGCGAAAGGGGCAACCATGCATCATCTGGTGAAAATCCACACACTGCACCTTCCAAACCTAAATCTCCATGTGTCATTTGCAAAGGAGACCACTATGATCGAGATTTTCCTTGCATCCCATGGATCTTAAGGGACTGGTCTCCCCGCTTACACAATTCGGCATCTTAAACCTTTGACGATCATGTTGAGAGTACACTGTCAACTAGTGAAGACAAAGTCAATGGACAAAAAGGAATATCTAAATTTCCTTGTAGGCTGTGTGAATGCGATCATGCCCTCCACCATTGTTCCTTCTTGGACGAAACTAAAAAAGTCTTGGACAACCGTCCTGCTTCACCGCAGAGACTTCCTCCTGGATGCAAGAAACTCTTGCTGAATCCATTGCTAGTTGAAAATCCAACTGACACACCTTTGTTGTCGGTCAAAGCACCTATCATTGAAGATAAACCCTCTGAGTCCACACTGGACCAAAGTCAACAGATCAAGACGGCAGTCAACCCAGTCTTGTCTTCAGAAGGTCTACCTTCAGATGATACTATCACCAAAGAGAATGAGAACGACACCGTTCAAATTCTTTTCGTAAACAAAGACTCCAATGAACATGGGGGTAATCTACCCATTCCTTTACCGCAGGAAGGAAGTTTTTCAGAGATTTATCCGACGTTTATGTGGTCCCACCTCCAAGAAATCTAGTTGTTTCCTTCAATTGGAATCTACTAGGCAGACCCCACCTACCATCTAATGTACCATTCCGAATCATAGTACAAGCTTACAGAATGATCATGGTTGGAACTATTATAGATGAAGGGGCTTTTGTGAGTATCCTTTCTTCAACTACTTGGAAAGCGCTTGGTTCGCCATCGCTTCTGCCTGAGATTCGAAATTTGACAGGGTTCAACAAAGGAACTAGTCAACCGTTAGGGATCCTTCCAAATTTGCCTATAGCTTTGAGAAAGAAAACCATTCATCTAAACATGATGGTAGTCCAAGGACCTTTAGATTACAATCTACTCCTTGGGCATGACTACATTTATAGCATGGGAGCTATTGTTTCCTCGCTCTTTCGAGTGATGTGTTTTCCGCATGAAGGCAGAGTGGTTCACCTAGTTGACCAGCTTTCATTCCCTGGTTCAAACATAGCTGTTAGTCAAAAGCCATCCCTAACTGGTCTTTTTATGCAAGGAATGTCTCATCAATCTCCAGTCTGTCCACCTGATGAGTGCGAGTGATTTGGTGATTGTCACTGAAACCCAGGGGGCATGCACCCTGGTCTACTTCGGCAGGAAAACTTTCGGTATAGGGTAGGTTTCCGTGGAGGATATATGACTAGTCTAACGCACTCGTCCATTTAGGAAAATGGGATTAGACTGGAATAAGATTCCCTCGTCAATGTTGTGTGATTGGCACTGACAATAGTCACCTTTGTCCATTTCGATGGGCATCGCTAAGGAAGTGTTTTGTTTGCGACGCAGATGGAACAATCTTGCTAGTGCAAGAAACTTCCATATGGTGACCTGGAAACTCTACTTTATACCTGGGGGCATGAAAAAAGTGAAAAGCGACCATTTATTTTCTTAGTTTTTAGGCTCTTAACCCTTTAGACTCGTAGGTTTGTCGTTCCTAGCTTGCATAACAAAAGGCTCCAGAGCAAAGTTGTGAATGGGGCAAGCTCCCTAAAAAATGAACCTACTAATGAGACATCCTTATTATACGACTAGCATGAGCAGTTTTACACAAAGTTCAAGCTCGTTAAAAAATAAATCTAACAATGAGCATATGTTCCACTAGAGTTTAAGCTCATTAAAAAATGAACCCACCTTCAGTAAATAACCATTGCGATCACATAATTATCAGATTTTGAACCTTGGTCGTGTTCTATATGCCTCCATTTGATTGTTTACCCCTTTTTAGGAACAGATACGACGAGTGATTTTATTGGACATCTTCTTTACACTGCCATGATTGAAAAGTTCCAAACCTTACCTGGAACCAGCTATCATCCGAAAACATCACTCATTCCTCAAAAAATGAGTCTACTTTAAGCTCTTTTCATCTAACTCGTAAAATATGAAAAGATTGCCGAGCAATTGGTATCTCCAGCTTGTTAAAGTGATTGGAAGTGCCATCCCTCCTCTAGATTTTAATCTTTTTGGACCTGAGGGATTGTTACACAAAATGATTGATCGCTTGTCTTGTTCAGCTTGTTAAAATGATCGAAAAGTCATCCCTTTTGTATTATTTTATACTTTTTCGGAATTAAGGGATTATAATACGAAAAATGAATACTGGAGTTTCCTTTATGTCTCTTTTTAGACTCTCTAAAATTGAAAAGGACCAAGTTGTCTTTGTTGCTAAACTCGTTAAATCAATAGCGACAAACTTGTCCATGCAGACAAGAGCGAGTTTCGCTGTCACTAGGCTTGTTAAAACATAGCGACAGGTTTTCCCGAAGGGAAAATTATAGAACAAGCATATGTTATCCTCCTCAAGCTTGAAAAAAATAAAGTGGTACTGGTCAGCAATGACTGGGGAAAATTGGGAAGAAAACTTGAAGAAACTTCGTTGGTAGCAGGTCTCTCTTGAACATGACACTTTCACTCCATCACCATGATTGAATGGGGTTGGGCTATTTTGTTCACCGGTCATATCACCATCGGTCCTCCGTACCATCCATTTTTTAGGGTGAATGCTACCAGTCCATTTCAGTGTCGTTGATATGTTCAAGAGAAGTTGCTCAGAGAATTCACCAACCCAGTTTGTGTCACATCCACTGCAATACCTTTACACTTCATTCTTTCATGACCGCCACCCTGAACCTTGTTTCATCACATCATTTTCACCTCCACAAAATCATTTTCTCTTTTTCGTGTCGTAGATGTGGGATTCATTGAAGCCCTCCTATGATGGGTCACTTCTTGTCGACATCAGCACATTATCCAAGAAGATGACTTAGGAACAACCCTTTCAATACTTTGAAGCTTGCATGCCTCAATGGCAAGTTTCTCACTTCCGGTGACAGGTTTACATCAATGGCCTTCAACCAAAAGATTTTGCATGGTGTTTGAAATCAACTCATGTATTCACACCACGTGAATTTTACTGCAGTACCTTTAGGGTCATCATCATTATCGGTGATTCCTCTCGCGCCTGTTAACAACTTACATCATTGGCTAGTAATCAGGGGATGTCTCTCCATGTTCAACACCAGAACATCTTTTCACATGGATAGACTTGTACTTCGAGCGAAGATTGAACAAGTTTGAAGACTTGGATCTAATTTCATCCATCTGGGCTGCGATATATTCAAGAAAATAAAGACATCAAATGTACATCATAGCTGCACAGATAATCATCCAAGCTAAGGGATGATGGCTCTACCAAAATCATCAGTCTGCCACACAAACGGTTGTCTGTCCTATGTACATGAAAATGAATTTATAAGCTGAGCATGGGAATGCCCGCGTCAGTTATATCATGAAGATATTATGAATATAATGTATTGTATTGTATCTTATTACATGTCACCTTCTAGTTCGAAAAACCTCTGATCCTCATGATAAAGCATTTCACCCGACATCAGAAGATTTACGACCTCATGCTTTAGGGGGTAACTATTATAGACATATTTGGGCACTATAACCCCAATCACATATGTCCATAAACCAAGGGCTTCTAAGCCCCTAAAAGTGTCATTTTATACCCTAAAGGAACAAGGTCAGTTGATTACATCATCTCCCAGAAGTTATCCAAGAAAAACTACTCAGAACTGGTCAAAACTGGACCATACAGACTGCTCAGTGCGAAGGGTGCAATGCATCTCACCTGCCTCATGCAAAAAGTGTGGAGCATACTGAAAAGTCCTTCTGTAGGGTGAGATGAGTGAGAGTAGACAAATGGAAGAGACAATTGGCTAGGTGGAAACCCAGAGAACTTCTAGAAACTTCCCATTTGACACTTGCCTCTCTAAATTTGCCAGGGATGAGTAAGAGATCATGAAATATCCAAGTGGAACCAAGAACTATTAGAGAGAGGACACTAATCAAAATCCCAGAAGCTAACTCACCCACCTACAAATATCTATATATGGATCCCACATCCTAGAGATCCAGAGGCTGAAATTTTGTATTTTGCAAGGAAGTGTTGTTGGTTTCTCTGTGCAACATTGTATTGTTGGGTGATCTAGCTTTTCATGAGGTGAAGAGGGCTTTCATGCTGGGAGGATGGCACTGGGTCAGACCAATGTGTTGTAATCCTCTCTTATAATACTTCTATCAATAAAGCTATTTGAGTTTTCCTCCATATTCTTGTATAACTCTGAATCTTATATTGAAATATGCATTTGTATGGTTAATAAACATCTGATCCTATATTGTTTATGGTTATAGATCTCTATGCTTTGATGGTATTTTGCTGCTTTGACTCTATAGGTGTTCTTTGAAGTGGGACAAGTGAGAAAAGAGTGGCGAAAGCTCTATCAAGGGAGAGAGGAAACAAGCAAGGAGCCAAGCGAAAGACTGAGGTTGGTACTCTCTGCTTCTCTCTCATCTATCTCTCATAAAGGAAAACACAAGTGACTTTAAATTGTTTGTTTCTAAGATAGCTACCCATCTTAGTGGGACTAGCAGCTCTAAATGGACACTAGTTTTCCCAATAACACTATGGCCCGAAGGGAGATAGTGGGTTGTCTGGAAGAAATGGTTCGGGGACCTACTGATGGCTAAGATTCAACTTTTCTTAAGATGTTGTCAATGAAAGTTTATCGTCGAAGGGTCACCGGTCCCTTAGATTTTTCAGGTTTGGGATGTGGAATTGGATTGTTTTCTGGTCTTTTCTTCTTAGTCATTCATGCAAAAAACTTCAAATGTTTGTTTCTACCTTAAGTTCCTAGCAATTCTGCTTGAAAGTGGGTAGGGGAGCAGGCATTTTACTTGCTTTGTACACAGGTTCTTACCTTCCATTTTTAATACCCTGTTCTCTCTCAACAGAAAAGCATCAAACAACTACTTCACATTTCTGTAATTGTGTTAAAAAGCAGGTGGAGGAGCAAGAACTTGCTCATTACGTAGGTTCTTACCTTCCATTTTCAATACCCAGTTCTTCCTCAACAATAATTATTAGATATACATCACTATTTGTAAAATGGCTACACTCTCCCCGATAACAGTGCCAAAATGTTGGCTAATAAAAGGTGCCTTTTAAAACTCCTAATTATCCCACATTAATCATCAACCCAGGCAAGTCCTCTTATTTCAAGAGTGTACACAGTATGTGGATGCTATAAAGCCAGAGAGTATTTTTTCTTAAATTGTAGTATAGATATTTGACACAAGAATAAATGGATGAATCTGAATAAACTCAAAGTGCAATTATTAAAGGAAATATCAACACTCAATCCTCTACTAAAATCAAATCTTACAGCAATTCAAATAACAACAGCATCAGCCGAGAGCACAGTAACAATAACTCACCTCTTCTTAGATGATTCAATCTAAACTATACTCAATCTCTATAAAGCAATCACAATAGAAATGATATCAATTATGAGAGTCCAATAGTGATAATCAAACTCTTATAGCTGATTAAATCAATGTGATTCACTATCTAGATAATTTACTATGTGATAAACATAACTTGAATCAAATGACAGCGTTGTAAAGTATATAAAGAACATATACTACTGGAATACAGGGAACAATAAACAACAAATAAAGTAAACTCACAAAAACATGAAAATTATCAAACCAACCAAACTTTATGAGAATCAGAAATATAACACAAGAAAGCGGTTAAATCCACCAAAGGTCGGGCCCTTAGCTGTCAGCGAACACTACTGACCTACTTTAGATAATGTGAGGGAACAACAACTTCAATTATATATTAATCATCGAACTTAAGCAACATTACAATATAGTCGCGTTCTCAATAACGAGAGTCTGTAATTAAAATTACAATTCGAACACTAACAAAGATTCCTCCCTTTTCCTCCTACAATCGCTTTCTTTTATAATCATAAAGGGGTAAGGGGTAAATGGTAAATGCGATCCCTCAGGATCTCCCGATCTTGACGGATTCACAACCAATTGCTAACTTCAGCCACCTTTCCTATTTCGCACTAATTCCTCTGATTTTCCTTCAGCCTTGTCTGCAACCGACATGTTCCTTTCTTTGTTTGTCGCTTTTTTTGGTTCCATCATTAGGGAACAACAATTGTTCCTTTTGTCGCTTTCCTACATAATGAAGGGTAAAAGTTAGCTAAACGTAACTGCAAATAATTCATCCATTTCTTACCATAATTCCTCAATATATTAGTGCATTAAGATACGAAAAAAGATAAGAATCAAGGAAAACGATGGTGAAATTAATAGTAAATACATACCCATTTCATAACTCAACACCATGGAGAAAAGAAGACAAAGGAGATAGCCAGGTTGCCAAAAGAAGATTCTTTTTAGAAGGTGAGGAACCCACTGAGGACAAAAATGGAGTAACGAGGGAAAGTATGCCATATCCATGGAATAAGGTAGGCTACCAACTAATCAAATAAATCTCATGTGAGGGTAGGTATACTATTGTATATGGCTATCATTTCAAGATCCTTGAAGAATTAAGATTTGGAGCAAAAACACCCCCTCAACAAAGGCTCAACATACCATACTTCTTGCTTTAATCACTCACATACTCAAAAATCAAAGTGAAAGAGGGAAATTCCCAACAGTTAGCTCACCATGGGTTGATTAGGATCCTTATAGAAGATTCCCTCCAGAACCTTAGAACTCCTATAACATGGATAGTTTTCAGAGATATGCCAACAGAGGAAAACATCAAAGCTCTCACTTATGATGTTAGTCCTACTGTCAGTGAAGAGGAAGTAGAACATGAAGAGGATGATATAGAAGGAGATAAGGATGAGATGGATGAAGAAGGAGCTGACACAGAGGAACATGATGAAGATGAAAAAGAAGAGAGAGAAGAGGAAGATGATGAAGAAACAAAGGAGGAAATAAGGAGGAAACTGATAGAGATGATGAAGATCTACAAGAAGAAGAAGAGAGGAAGGACATAGACGAAGAAGGAAATGGAATAGAGGGGACAGAAAACAAGGAGGAGTCACCTAGGGTGTCTCTAGAAGCCACTAAGAGAGAGGTAGCAGCTAACCACACTTCTCTCAGCACCCCAATCAAGCAAAAAGGAAAAAGGCAGAGGTAGACCCCGTTATATTTCAGAATAAGAAAGAGAACAAGAATAAGATAGGGGAAGCCACAAACATCAACCAAAATTCCTATTGTGATTGAAGATTCCCCTACAAAAAAAGACAAAATGCCTTCCCCTAAGTCCCCTATCCCCTACGTGACGAGGCCTACTACTATATCAACTTCCTCAAAGGAAAAGGCAATCCTATAGGATCCACATCAAAATCTACAGGAAGCAAAAGCAGTCCTACAGGATACTCTGTTGAATCTACATGAGGCACAGAAATTGGAAAGGAAGGTAGGGGAGCAGCAACAAACTAAAGAGGAGGACCCAGAGACAAACAAACCCAGCCCCCAACCAAACCTGGACTCCTATTATCGGTTTATTGAAGGAAGTAGGGTCACACCTCAACATTTTTCCATCCCACTATTCTTCGAGCTTGAGAAGGAGAGGGCGAGAGCACACCGATGGTTGTAGATCACCAAATCAAAGGGGGTGGAAGACATTGGACACATAGAAGAGAAACTCAAAGAACTGGGCAAAGAACTAAGTGTCTTAAGGGACAGAGAAGCTATAATGAGAAATCAACTAGAGACAGAAAATGCATGGATGAGGGGATAGCTATAGGAAAGAGAGAACCAATTGGCATGCATGGCTAGCCTCTCCTTGGAGGCAATCTAGTGTAGGATGCCAGCTAAATTCTATGCTTTCTACCTCAAAGAAAAATGGCTGCAGTTTCAGATTAAGACCCTAGCATAGAGGGGAACCATGCCATTTCAGGACTACAGGCAGTTTATTAATCTTTGTGATCAAAGTACACTAGAGGATAGGGCCAAAATTGTTGAGTTTTATTTGCACAACATGGCCGTCACAGACATGAATGTATGGGAACCTAATGCTAAGCTAGGAGATCTACAATTAATGGCTTTGGCATCATGGATGAACCATGAGGAGTCGAGAGCTACAGAGATGAAAAGGATATTGGAAAGAGAGAAAACTGAACCTCTTTTGATCAGAGCTGAACAATAAGATCCCATGGCCCTCATCAGTACCCATAATTTGATTACAAATGATCCTTAGCTGGCACCTAGATATCTTGCTACCCAAGAGCAAGCAATTTCACATTTTGAGGACATGTTTAGTCTACTAGGAGATGATAGTATACATGCTTCCCTGAGGAGATGGAACATCTTGCCATATAGCTTAAAGATAAGAGAATATCACTCCCCTCAAAGTTTGATAGAGGAACTCAAAAGGACACCTATGTATAAGCAATCTATGAAAAGGTTGAAGGTCAATTGGATAGGCCTAAAACCTAGGCCACCACTACTCTTAGGGATGCTAGAAGGGAGAAAAGAAGAAGAAGAAAAGAGGTAGTGGGAAGAACTAGAGAAGAAAGTAGGCTTCTATGAACAAGAAGAGGAGACCACAATAGAGGCATGGGATGTCAGAGAGGCTACCAGAGCCATGAAGGATATGGATATTGAGTAAGTTACTCAAAGTATGAGCAACACTTTTAGTAGGGGGTTAATGATGAGCCTCATCATTGGGTAATTATATGGGCATTAATTCGCCTCCTAGCTTAGTCAAACCAACTACTCTCATAACTTATTGCATTCTTTTTATTATATTTTATTTATGAGGTGAGTTAGAGTTGGATATTATGCTGTGTGGTCTAATGTGAATTTAATGTAGGATTAAAGGAGAAAATTAAGGAATTTTCGCAAAGACCAAGGTCAAAACTCGAATGGGACAAGGGAGAGGGATTATAGGAGGTAAATCATCCTCGTTTACTACCCCTCCATTCGAATATTCCTTCATCAGCTCAGAGTAAAAACAACCAAGTCATGAGGACTAGAAGGCAACCGAGAAAGTTAGAGACAAAGCACCAATTTATCTCAAGTTTGGTAGCCGAACCTCCCTAATTTTAAGGAAGTCGTTGGGACTTCATATGTATAAGTAGAGAGGCCTAATACCTCAGTAGGATTTGGATTTTCATTGTAAAACTTTACTCTATTTTCGAGCTGCAAAACTTGTGACAATTCTTTTGGAGGTAATTTGTTGTTTTGGTAATAAGAATGAGTTTTTTTCTGAGCCAACACTGAGTTAGCTCAAAGGGTTGAAGCTCTTAGGTTAGGGCCCAACCCTAGCAGCCAAGGATCCTCTTGATTGTACATGTATGTTTAGTGTAGATTCATAGTTTAATTGCTAATTTGCTTATTAGATGCATTTACATTACAAGTAGTGTATATTAGATTGGTTGTGTGATAGTTTGCTTCCATTTGTGCCTTATTGCAAGTAGCAGGTTAGCAAGGAGAAAAAGGATCACCACAAGGTCATTAGAAGGTGTCTTGGCCTCACTTCCTCCCTCTGGGACTATGACTTGAGGAAGGGACCCTTAAGCAACCCCAAAAACACAGATTTCTAGTTCTTTTATGAGCTTTGGAGTTTGTTGTCTTTAATTCAGTATTTGGTTAATGTTGCAAGGTAGATTTCATTGTCATCTTTTCCATATGTATTTCTATAATAAATCTCACTCATGCTTTCATTCCCTTCAGCAACTTTCTTCATGCATAATATAGGCAATTGATTCATTAGTTCTGCTTTTCTAGTTTATAAAAATGTATCTTGTTACATAACTTTTTTGAAGACACACATGTTTTATGCAGAGCAGGTGCTTCAGGAGGAGACCAAGACTTCATAGCTAGTAGTCACTTCCACTTCATCCACCTTAGCCATCCCTTTCTTTCACCATCACCCTCACTAGTTTTTCATCATTTTTCATTGAAATTCTCCTAAACACATTGACTGAATCTAGCCATCTCTTATCTTGGATATTGATGCCTAAGTGCTCCTATAACTTCTAACACTCCATTCCACCCATCACACACCTATACTAAGTTTCCCAACACCTCCAACAACTCACAATTAGCCCTTGGTTGTATCCTGTAGGTTTCCTATAATTCCTACAGAATCATCCTGTATGTTTTCCTGAAATGGCCCATTTTGAGGCTGAATTGTAGGTTTTCCTGAAATGGCCCGTTTTGAGGCCAAATTGATGGGAAACCTCTAGGAAGTCACAAAAATCCTCCTAGGACACCTCCACACCATCCAACCACTTCATAAACCTTCTAGTCATCCTCAAACACCTTCAATCCACCTGTCACATCCACAAGAACTAGTTTGCATACTTGATTTTTCCTAAAAAGACCAAAAAAGTGAAAACATATTTAGTTTAGTTTCTTTACTTGAACATTAGTATTGTTTGATGCTTTTTACTTCTGCAACTTAGATGGTAAAATTTTTTAATTGTTGATTTAGAATTTCTACTTAGCATAGCTTCTTAAATGGTTAATTAGGGTATGGTGTGGTTTAGCATTACATGTTGGCTTTCTCCATTACTATAGTAGAGTAACTCTCTTAGAGTAGATTTGCCTTTCTTCCATCAAAAGAATCAAGCTTCTTCTGACTCTATAGAAGTCTAGCTTGGAACCCCAGTGGTCTCTCACTAGCTGAACAGTGACAACAGGCAGAACCATCACTTTTACTTGTGCATACAACACTATCACCTTCAAGTTTGTATGAACCTCGGGTTGATAAGTAAAGCCGGTAGCCCAGGAGTTGAAACATCCCTGTAGCAATACTGGCATGCATCAATTGTCCAAACCAACTATGAGGAGAATTCCTAGGCAGACCGCTGTATGCCCCAAGAAACAACTGAAGGTGTTGTTCAAACCGCTTTTGAGGAGAATGTCGAGGCAAATTCTTGTATGTCCCAAGAAACAACCGAAGCTGCTTTTCAAACTAATTCAGTGATAACACATGATGATGAAACTCAGATAGAGGAAACCCCTCACTATGTTCCTCTAGTAAGGGAAGATTTTATCATGAAATTTCAGAAATAATTAACAAAGACCCAACAGGAGTTGGCTCAACATAAGGAAGTAGTATTATTACAGGTACACCAAGAGTTGCGGAAGAAATTTGATGCACTCACTGTAATAGAAGACAAGACTTTTGCTAGCTTCAAAGATGAGTAGAAGAAATTAGAAAAAGCACGAGGCAAGCTTTAGAAGGCCAAGGAACAAATTCAAATTGTTTGTTCTCTTTACTTTGATGCTTTGTCTTGCTGATCACCTACCACTAATTATGCTTTATTCCTGTTGGAAAGTTAAAGCTGTCAGAGTTGGTAAGTAAACAAAATTCAAGACCACTCCAAACTTTGTACAATGTTTTAAGGAACAAAATGAATAGGTACAACTCCTTCTATGTGAATTATACCTACACAATTTTTTCTTGGAGGATGAACAGGATAGTAATCCTAGCCCCTTCATTGGGTACATTCAATTCCAAGATTTCCTCTCTTTTGCTACCAATCAGGTTAAATGGGCTAAAACCTATAACACTTTTTAGAAAAGGGAACATGGTATAGATTTGTGGGTCACAGGAGAACCGACAAAACCCTTACAACTTTCTGTCCAACATAAAAGGTTTACGCAACAAGAAGTGGTCGTGACTAAACTAGGACCACTCCATATAGATATTATACAGGCAGGAAGGGAATATTTCCAGGAAATTAAGGAGGAAGATTTTTTGGCATTAAATCAAAGATGGGAAGCTTCCACTAACAATGTCAAAAGTTGGGAACCATTTGGGTATAGAAACCTTAAAGCTATTGTTGCTTTCTTAATCATGTACAACAATATAGTCCTAGGCATGGGTCCTGCCTAAATAGGATGTCATTACAGATGTCCTATTATTTGGAACCCCCCTCAAGGGTATACTATGATTATGATTTTCCAAACTACCGTGTAAACCGGGCTTTTGCAATACTTCAACAAAAAAATGGTTTTAGGATATATAAGGAAGAAGTTTATCCTGCATATTCTTTGACACAATTTCACCTCAATTATCTTATTTCATGAGGACATGCAAAATGGTAAGCATGGGAGTATGTTGGGTCATAGAAAAGGTATGTTTTATCCTCATATTATCTTAATTAATCATTCATCTTCATATGTTTATCTTCAATTTAGAAAATAATTTTGGGAGAAACAATTGCAGAAGCTACATAAAATCAACCATTAACGAATTGTGTAATTTTCGCTAACTTTCACTATTTTATATATGCAGGAATATGAATTGAATGATTGTTGTTCAAATGACAGAACAACAACGACCAATAAAGGAAAAGGACAATGTTTCAATCATGGAGCCTAGTAGAAGACCAGGAGAATCAAGTCTATTTTGTAATAAAATATGATTGTTGGTTGCGAAATCCTCAGGATCTCCTGATCTTGAGGCTTCGCTCCTATCCATTTATCTTTGATAGGTTACATAAAGCCGACAGGAAAAATGAATAGCTAGCTAGAAATTTGGAGATTGTAATTATTCACTTTTGACACAGAGTATTCTCACTACGATGATGTTGTATCTTTATTATCGAGTTTAATGAAGAAGATTGTGTTTTACCTATAATTGCATTCTGAGTGTCTTTCAACAATGACTTCTGGAGACTCTAGGCCCGATCGATAGGATATTTAATCCTATGCTTATTTCATACTTATTTTTTTTTACTCTTGCAATTGTTTATTCCTGTTATTTCATGAAATTAGAATTATTCAAATTATTGTAAGTATTGATTGTTACGATTTACCTTTGTCATTCGAACTAGATTCTAGATCTTGCTATGTTTACATCTACGTGTTAATATTTGATGAATTTATCAGATTAGTTTAAGGATTTGATTTTTGTTCTTCCTGGAGTAGTTTTATTAGAGATATTGAGTTTACAGTTGATTGCTTTTAGCTAAAGGCTTGAATATTTGTTTGTTGTTCATTTGTTGTAGTTTTCTTTCTTGTTGAATGAACTATTGTTGATACTAGCTAGATCTGCTAAGGGTGATTCCTTTTACTTGCATTCAGATTCAGTTCTATGCACAATAAGTTAAAATAGATTTGAAACTGTTTTAAGGTTTTCTTTCATATCTGGTTTGGATTGAACTTCGAGAATTAGATATTAATTATTGCAACAATTCTAAATCATTTCATTCTGAATTAACCTCTAAATTCACTTGCATACACAATGCTAAAAACTCTTGAAATAGATAGACTTACCCCAACTTGATAATTAATGTAGGTATTAAGATTTATTTTAACAGTCATCTTAGTGCACCAACATTCTTTGAGTACTTCTATAATAGCACACACAGAAAACTAAAAAATATTAACTAATTGGTTGAAGTTTCAACCCTGGTCTCTCCTCATACTAGAAGCTAGTATTGATTCATCCCTCTAATGGCTCCTTGATTGAATGGTTATTATACCTATATCCATAAATCAGTTTCCTTGGTTCTACGAACTATTTCCCTCTAATAAATTGAGATTCAAGTGGGAAGATGACATTTTCAAGAGGTCAAAAGGTAATTTTTTAGTTGATTCACAACATTAAGTGTAACCTCAATGTTAGGAACCTTCCTATTTGAATCTTAGCACTAGGAAAATTTGAGCCTATTGCTGGATCTTAAAGTTGTCTACATTTTGAGTTTGAACTAGGGGAGAACCAAAGATTTTGTGGAAGCATGATCCATAAACTTCCATGTATATTCCACTAGACAATTAATCACATCAAATCTACTAAAATATATTAGAAAATATGAAATCTACATTATGGGGGTTTATTTCTCCTTATACTTTTTGATTTGTAAATTAGTATTTATTTCATATGCATGCAATACATAAATATGAAAAAAAATAGAGAATAGTAAAATAAAACTATCAAAGAACAAATTAATAGTGGATATAATCTAGGAAACCATTTCGAGAGAAAACATAGGTGGGATTTGAGGCTACTCTACTCTCTTTCTATGAATGGAAATGGATGCCAGAACAAAAAGGTAAGGCCTGTTGTTGATGGGATTCTCTAGTGCACAAACACTCTATTTTCTCTGTCCATATCCACTCATGGCTACTCTTCTTATCCATGGAATAAAATGCACTCAAATAGAATGGAACCCCTTTTCCTCCTAGTGGCCTGGTTATAACACAGCATGATAGCATACTAGTGGTTATGTTTGACTCCTTAAACTTTTAACTCAAGCTACTACATGGACCCTTCTATAGTATTATTCATCATGATCATGTGGTTATCCCCATTTCCATGAATAATGTAGGATGATGTGTCATCTTCTCGAATTATGGTGGTGTTGAAGCCTTGAAAATTGGGTCTACAACAAGGGGGATACCCACCCGGTCCGAACCTTAGTTAATAGCTCCTTTTCCGTTTGGTATAGTGGGTCCAACTGGGGATATGGGACCAGTTTCCCAATTTATGTGTGCGTGTGTGTGTTGAGAATTGATATTTCTTTTCTAAAAATTCCTAAGTGAAATGTTTTTATTCTAACTCTAATCTAATGACATGCAATTGCATTCTAATAATCATAAGTATCTAATTCTACACTAACCCAGGGTGTAATCTTTCCGTTATGCGACCTAAAATGATTTCAAATAACAATTGGTAATAAAGATCATTCAACTGTTATAAGAAAATAATTCAATAGAGATAAACCACTTCGTATAAAAAGTTAGACGAAATAGTTGTGAAAAACATATCGCATAATAAGCTACTCATACATTAAGCATAAATAAATAGCTATCACTGTACAGAAGTTCCAAATGATAACTCAAGCATTCACGCATCAATATATAAACAACTGAACATAAATATCACTTTAACACAAAGGCAGAAATAGTTAAGAGATAAAAGTACCATTTATAACTAGTTCTACTCATGAGCTTCAAGTGATAATGATTTATCTCTTCTTAATCCAACATCCACTAAGAGTATAGAAGTGCAACATCAGTAGTAGATATTAAATGTAGATATCAATAAATTATGTTCCATTCATTCATCAAAACCTCCTCGGAGGGTGCAAAAGTGCATGTTCTGAGGACAAGTTTTTGACAAATTTCAGGACCCTTCTCTAAATGCATGAGAAGGGTTTAAATATTACTAACTAAATCTAAATATAACTTATTACAAAAATGTAGGATACGGTTTAAATGACCGTCCTCATTTTAGGCAAAAATAAAGCAAAATTAATACTAATATTCAATCTAAAACTAAAACTAACAACTAACTATTTGTGTATCTGTTCCTTGAAGTCGCAAGTGTTCAACGTTTTCTTGAGAAGAGTCGGTTAGCCGACTTCCGACTTTAACTGTCCTACGAAAATGGAATCGGCAAGAGCTGGCGCCATCTTCTTGACAGAATTGATGATACATTTGAGAGTCATGCACTGGATGTGTGGTTTTACCAAATATGTCTAGTAAGAATCCCAATTCAAGTTAGTTAATCTTTTGATTGATTCTGCCTTTGCTTGAGCCTTCTGTCTCGCCTGTTTTCAATTGCTAGCATATATACATACCATTTTGAAGATATTTCTGACATTTACCACTGGTTTGTTTTAGGATTCAAGTTTTTACTTTTTTGCCTCTAGCGGTCTTTCCTACAAATTTCTGGGCTTACAGGTGACTGAGAAATTAGAGGCTTTCTTTTTCAAGAGGTTTTGCTCAGCGATGCCGTAAACTGCCTCCGTTTCTTGATATGGGCTTCCCTGGTGCGATTTTTGCCTCCTGCGTGCTTTTTGTTAGCGGATATAAAGCTTAAATATTGTGAAAATAATGATTCCATAAGTTATTGACCCAGAGTCTTAAATTGTCTGTTTTTGATGTTAGCGCTTTCCAGTACCCATTTAACAATGTTTGCGTAGGGGAGAATCTTGGGCCTCGCCGCTATCCGGTGCAAGAATGAGCAAGCTAGCTCTATAATAGATGCCTCAGAAGACCCATGTGAGCCTATAGTAGTTGTAACCTCCATCCTTTTGGCATTCTCTTCTTCAAGTAGACTGTACATGCCTTCCCAAGTGGTAATACCAGCATCTCTATTACGGGCGGTGTCTATATACAAGGGCATCATTTCTTTGTCTTCAGAACTTGGAGCTTTGCCTTTCTTTCCCATAATATCTTGAATACTGCTTTGTATAGTTCTCTGTTCTTCATTCCTGTAATTTACAAGTGAGGTGACAATAATGATAAGGAAAAGGTGATGGGAAAGCTTTAAATGCCGAAGACATATAAAATATACCACCTTACGTGAAATGGCTCTTCGATTAGCACAAAACCATATTTCATTAACAATTGGCAACTAACTCATTAATTAGCATTAAAGCGCATAACCAGGTCATGGTTTATGGAAAAAGATTTCTCGATCAACGAGCTCGAAAGATCCGCGATGAAGTGATTTTGTGATTTTCTTCGCAATATCGCAGATCGTTGTGTCGCAGATCGCTATATTGCTCTATTGAAGTATCGCTATGTCGCAATATCGCAATATCGTTGGAGCGTAGCATATGACAATATTCCGTTAATGTGTTCTCTACGAAATGCGATTTGCGATATGCGCCATCGCATATCGGCAGTTTGAGGTTTTTCAGTGTAAGTGATATTTGAGGCATGCGATGCGATATATGTTTTTAATATGTAGTCTCACATCACGATCTCGCAATCTTAAAATTCGGCTTGTAAGGAGGTATCCATTATCCTTTTTGCTATGCGATGTTTCTTAAGGAGTGATTTTAAGGGCCCCCACTTATTTAGCATTAGTAATAAGACTAAATAAGAAAGGGGGTTGTTGCTGGCCACAACAGATGGTCAAAATAGGAAGGTCAACTTTTGAGGTGTTTCTAAGCGACATAAATTTTACATATGGATTCTGATTGAGGTGATTCTTGTCCTATTGGAAATTTATCTATGTGTAGAACTGGAAAAAACATTGTTCCAAACTAAATTGGAAACATTTTACCCAAAAAAATGTTTGATGCCTCAAACTTTTGTCAAAATGTTTCAGATCCTGATTTTCCAAATTGTGTCTCATTGGTAAAAATGGTACACTAAGCTAATTCCTCTACATTTACCAATATAAAATATTTGATATCGATAACAATAAAAAAAATGTTCCAATCTAGATCACACATGCCAATTTTTGGAGGTTTTTCATCCCTAGAGATTTTTATTGAATGAGGTGAGGAAATTTTCCCTCCACCTTCTCTTGGGTGTACCACTTAGATTTTCCCATAATATTTCCTTTCAACCCATTAGGCCAAAGGTAATGATGCCCTTTTCTTGTAGTTTTGGATCCTTTCTTCAAAATTGTGTCTTTTTTTAACTCTGCTTGGGCATATGGTGCCAAATCCCCTATGGGAGGTAGGACTTCTTCCTCATCCTGATCTTGCATGGAAGGATCGTAGAGTTTCAAATTATATATATTAATGACTAATTAAATATACATATATGGGGGTTTTCTAGGTGTATATCATTGTCCACCCACCTATTCCACTCACTCAAAGCACAATCCTCCATCTTGTAATTTTTTCTACAAATTTTCAGGTCCTAAACTTTTAGGGCCATTTTGAGGCCCTAAATGACTTTTTTTATGTGGAAGGGGCCTAACAGACAACCTTTTTCTCTAGCTTAGGCTCAAATCAAAATGTGTAATTCTTAGCTAGGCCTTTCCAACAGCCTACTAAGTGCACAAATAAAGATCGTATGCAAAAGTTATGACCTTGATAAGTTTTCATACTAACTAATCACATCAGGGCCTGCAATTATTTTTTTGTTTCATCTTCTATGGTTAGGTTTACGGACCTCTAGGGTTCTTTTCTTATATTAAAATTTCATTCTATTGACCATTAGTAATAGTTTTTTTTAATGTGTGTAGCCACCATCTCCCTCTATTCACAGATAGGTACTACCATTCTAGTCAATGTGTGTTCTATAGTATTCTATTATTTCATTTATTGATAAAAGTTGGGTTTCTGCCACATTATTCTAATTGTTAGGCTAATTTATAGATATCAACTAGGATGACATATATCAATCCCGAAAAGAATTGCGGGGGAAACACGCAGAACTAGGGTTTGCATCAGGGCATCAGTGTTGGGCACCATGGAGGGGCAAGAGGGGGGGAGTTCCACTCCCTCCTACAGTCATGTAGGCTCGAACCATTTTAAGAAGCCAATGGAAGCAGAAACTGGGAGAAGCAATAGAGAAAAATAGGAAAATAGTAGATCACAGGTGCAGACAGAAAATCAGGAGGAAGTCAGAAGAGAGAAGAGAATAGGAGGAGGCAATCAAAAAGATGACCACAGGAATCTGACAGGACCTTGTAAACCTAGGTCTACCATCACACCCTGAGTGGTGTTAAGTGATCTAGCACTACAGGCGCATAGGGATCACATGGGGACTTATGCAGTAATCTGAAAATTTATGAGGTTGTAACCAACGGAGAAGGCTTTACATGCATGGATAAAGAACCATTGGAAACCTAAGGGAGAAATAAATCTGGACCTTGGATCCAAGGGTTGCTTCACAGTAGTGTTCTCTAACTTAGAGGACAAAGACAGAGTGTTCAAAGGAGGACCTTACTTCTATGTGCTGCAGGCCTCTATATGTGACCATGGGTAATGAATTGTCCCGGAATTAGAGACATTCACATCAGTGCTGGTATGGATAAGACTCTACTCCCTACCTTTAGATTATTGGATTCCAGAATCCTTAAAAGCCATAGGCAATAAACTAGGGAATTTTTTAAAAATATCAGATGCTACACTGCGCGGAAAATACACCTCCTTTGCCCGAATATGCGTAGAAATGGACCTTTCTAGAGCTCTGCTGGATGAAATCATTCTAGAAGTATATGATGAATAATGGGTGTAGGTGGTGGACTATGAGCATGTCCCTTTTAGATGTCGCAAATGCCATGAATACGGGCACCTCTTCGGAGACTGCCCTTTAAACAAAATGGAGAGCAGTATTAAAGCCACCTCAGGCAAAGATATTGAAGGTTTTACCAAAGTGGGAGGCAGAGGGAAAGGAGGGAGAAAGAACCACAAAAAATCAATGAGGAAAAGTAGCCAAGTCACAATAGATTCAAGATATTAGAAGAAGAAGATGGGAATAATGGAGCGAACTAGGTACTGGAGGACAGTCCCACAGAGATAGAAAAGGATGACAGCATGGAGGATAAACCTAAAAATAGCCAAAAAAAAGGAGGACCTACCAAGTGCTATGGAACTTGACAGGGACCACAAGATGACCCCAAGCAAAGTGGGGACAGAGGATCATGAGCTGCAAGAAATTCTTGAAAGGGAGAATCTCGATCTAGAAAAGTTTTTGAAGCAAGGAACTGCTAAAGGGTTGGATTTACTACCTCAAGAGGAATTTAATAGAGTACAAAAAATCTTCCTCTGGAGATCTCAAGAAAAGGGTTCTAGGGTCAAAAGAAACCATGACAGGCAGGACAACGGAGGGGTAAAAATGATGGAGGCAACATTGGGACAAGCTCCCAAGAACCCAGGTAGGAAACGAGGAAGAAAAAGACAGAATGAGCTCGTGATAGAGTGTGGAAAACTCATGATCAACTCAAGTAAGATGAAAGACCTCATGATCAACTCAGGTAAGATGAGAGACCTCACCATTTACTCATTTACAAATCTTTCTTAATGAATCTCACAACATGGAATATTAGGGGTCTAGGACGTAAAAGGAAACAAAGAAATCTCAGCAATAGAATGAAAGAAGAAAAACTAGATATGATGTTTAGCCAGGAAAAAAAATGTTCAATAGAGAAAATAAGATAGATACACATCAAATGGCTTATTAATTATGAATATCTAGAAGTTAAAGTAGACAACATTGTAGGAGGAATTCTCACACTTTTGAACCCCCAGAAACTTGGTTATCCAAACTTTGGGGGATAAGGAAGTTTATTTGATAAAAAATGTCTATGGTCCATAAAAACTGGAGGACAAACTCAGGTTTCTAACCTCATTGGAGGAGCTAAGAGAAAGACATTCGATCATCCCTTGGATTCTGGAAGGGGACTTTAATATGATTAGATCTCTCTAAGAAAAAAAGGTGGGACCAGATCACTAGGCAGAGATTCCATAGCATTTCAAAACTTTATAAACAACATGAGGCTAGTGGATATAGAGACAAGAAATGGTACCTTCACCTGGAATAATAAGAGGGGAGGGGCTTCTCAAGTTGCCTCTAAACTAGATAGATTCATTATCTCTGAGGATCTCATCCTCACAGGACTTGACTTGTCAGCCTTAATCCTCCCTTTTGGAGGCTCAGATCATTGGCCTATCCAACTGGAAGCTTCCTTCATAGGCACTCCAAGAAACATACCTTTCAAGTTTGAAAACATTTGGCTTACCCATCCTAACTTCATCGGAAATATTGAAAAATGGTGGATAGAAGATTTGAATGTTTGGGGAACTAAAATGTTCCTTCTGCATTAGAGATTGAAACACAGCAAACTCAAGCTTAAAGATTGGAATAAGAATTAGTTAGGTAATATCTCCAAAGCCGAAAAAGTAGTTGAATGGAAACTACAGGAAATTAACCATGTCCTCATCACAGATGGCTTCACCGAGGAAAGTAAAATACAAGCTGACTCTCTTCAACAAGATTGGGAAGGCATATGTAAGCAAGAAGAGATCTTATAGAGACAGAAATCAAGGGTACAATAGATAAAAGAAGGAGAAAGAAATACAAGATTTTTTCACAAGTCTACCATGGATCGTAGGTCTCATAACATGATTTCAAAACTCAAAGATACTCAAGGAAAACAACTCAACACCCACAAATAAATAGAATCTTCTTTGGTACAACATTTCCAAAGCATAGCAGAGGAGACTCTTATAGACAGATCACGACACATTAATGACTTCACAAATCACATTCCTAAACTGGTGACAAGAGAAGACAATTCCAATATTTACAGGCCAGTGACTAAAGAGGAGGTCAGTGAAGTCATCAAAGAGATGCAAAATGGGAAAGCTCCAGGCTCGGATGGTTTCAATGTCAACTTCTTCAAAGCATGTTGGGAAATAGTCAAGCAAGATATCCTCAATGTGGTGGAGGACTTGAGGAAAAATAAAACTGTTTTGAAGGCGCTCAATGCCTCTTTTATATCTTTGATTCCAAGGCAGGAAAATGCTATGACACCAAATAGATTTAGACCCATAGTATTATGCAATGTGGTGTACAAAATTATTTCCAAAATAATTGCAAACAGGCTTAAGCCCCTTCTTCCAACTCTTGTGTCTGAGGAGCAAACTGGATATGTGGAAGGAAGGCAAATTCTAAATAACATCATTCAAGCTCATGAGGTGGTACACTCTCCCAAGAGAAATAAGCAGGTAGGTATGATCATACAACTTGACCTAGCAAAGGATTATGATAAGCTAAGCTAGGCATACATCAGGGAAGTTCTAATAGCATATGGCTTTGGTCATAACTAGATAAGATGGGTAATGGCCCTTGTTACCACCTCTAGTTTCTCAATCCTACTTAATGGCTCACCTTCCAAAACCTTTAATCCCTCGAGAGGACTCAGACAAGGAGATCTGCTCTCCCCCTTCCTCTTCATTCTCATGATGGAAGGTTTAGGCAAGGCGATCAAATCTGCCAAAGCAGAAGGAAAAATCCAGAGTATTAAACTCACCCTGAACAGGGATGCCTTGACTCACCAACAATTTGTTGACAACACAATGCTACAGGGTACACCCACGGTCAAGGAAGATCTTACCTTCAACCAAATCCTGAATGACTTTGCTATGGCTGCGGGTACAGAGGTAAGCCTCAACAAATCAAAGATTTTCTTTTTTAATACTGACATTGCTATTCAGAGAAACCTCACCAAAGTTCTAGGTTTTCAAAGAGATCAACTACCCTCCAAATATTTGGGAATACCTCTTACAGACAAACCCCTAAGCAAGGTAGTTTGGGAGCCAGTTACTAAGAAACTCCAAGACAAAATCCAGAAATGGACAAACAGGTCTTTGAATTTAGTAGGACAGCTAGTGCTTACAAAAACTGTCCTACAAACTATCCCCATCTTCATGTTTTTACCCCTTCCAGCTCCTAAAGGAGTTGTGCAATACATTAGAAATATCCAAAGAGACTTTCTTTGGGGCAAAGGGGAAGAGAAAAAGAAATGGGCTTTGGTTGCTTGGGAAAAGATCTGTAAACCTAAGACACATGGAGGTTTGGGACCTGATGACCCTAAAACCCTAAGCAAAGTTTTGGGGGCAAAAATTTGGTGGAGATGGCTAAAGGAATCGAGTTCCCCTTGGGCCAAGGTATGGAAACAGAAATATGCAAATAATTGGTAAGAAAGGGAGCACATTCGAATGTCAGGGCTTACCAAAGGCTCCCACATTTGGAACAAAGCTTGGGAGAATAGACCCATTGTTCAAAAACACGGTTTCTAGGAGATCAGAGATGGAAACCTAGCTTGGTTTTGGGAGGACAATTGGCAACAGGGAACCTAACCTGTTAAGAGAAGAATTTGCCAATCTCAAGAATGATACTAATGACAAAGGTTTACTCAGGGTAAAGGATTTCTGGGATCAGGATAGAAGTGAAGGAAAATGGAGAATATGGAAGAACTTGATATATAGTGATGACTCCCCTTTGAAAGCCCAGGCAGAAGCTCTTGAAGTTATCTTGTAACAGAGAAATATTCTGACATCCACATCTGCAAACCAACTAAGATGGGGAAAAACAATGAAGGCAACTTCAACCTCAAAGAAGCCAAGCGAATGGCCCTAGGAATTGACTTTCCAAACCCTAATAATGTATGGAAGGACCTATGGAAAAACCAAAACTGGATGAAAATCAAACTATTCATATGGTTGGTGCAACATAAAAAAATTCTGACTTGGGAGAACCTTTGAAAAAGAGGTGTAGCTGGACTATCCAGATGCCAGCTATGTGAATTACAAGAAGAAACGATCGAACACCTACTTAACCTCTGCCCATTCACCTCCACCTTGTGGAATTGAGTGGATTCAATCTTCAGACAAACAGACAGGGTCATTGGTAGCATAACCAGCACTTTGAGGAATTGGAGGAGAAACTTCTCTGTAAATGGAATAATCAACAAAGCTTGGGCTATGGTTCCAGACTTTCTAATATGGGATGTTTGGAAAGAACACAACAATAGGATCTTCAAGAATAGAATTGGTTCATCCCAAAGTATCAGGGCTTAGATCATAAGACAACTCAAAGAGACTGTAGGAACCCTTCTAAAGAAATCCCCTGAGAACCTACCTCAAGACCAGGATGCACAGATACTTCTTCATTTGGGACTACAGGAGCTTTGCCCCCAGGGCATGAACAAGACTGTAAGTCATATAACAACTGATAAATACTTCTGGCAACCTCCTCCTCGTGGTTTTATGAAATGCGATATATATGGAGCCTCTAAAGGAAACCCTGGTATAGCTGGTTATGATGGAGTAATAAGAGATGAAAATGGTTTCATAAAAGCCATCTTCCATAGTCATTTGGGGAAGGCCACTAATAATGTGGCAGAGCTAATGGCCCTTGAGAAATGCATAGAAATATTGATGAAGTCAAATTTACATAACACAATCATTGAAGTTGATTATGAATTGATAATCAATTCAGCCAGGAAAATATGCGATGGCTCGGCACCAGAAAAAGTGTCGAAACACTGGTGGTTACTGCAGGTCTATCAACGAATTGAAACCCACCTATGAACCATGAGAACCCTTAGTTTTTTTCATGTGCGCAAAACAGCCAACAAGTTAGCAGATATTTTGGCAAACGATGGAGTACTCTATTCCCAAAGCAATAAAAGATATCATTGGATGGTGACTCTCCAAGGATGATTGCGGGAAGATTGTCACAAACAAGCAACCTTAGACAGAGAATACTTTCAGAGCATGAGAAATAACCAGAGGGAAGACTGATGGAGACATAAGAGTTTTGGTCAACACAGGGAAGTGGCATATGGTGAAAGTGCGATCAGGTTGACGGGCACCAGACTAAAGTTTGCCTTTTGTTTTCGGGCGGGAAATAGCTCCCTGAACTCTTTAAGCCTATGGTTTTTGGGAGGGAAACTTCATATAGGTTAAGTCTTGAATGGACCCGAAATACTTTGAATGTGGCCTTTTAAATCTTTGGGCCAGTTTGCTTTGTTAAGTTGTGGGCAAGTTGACGCAATCGTTGTCATCCTATGCATTTCAGGTGGTTAACTGCAAGACCATTAATTTTCCATTCGGACCCAAAATTCATTTAAGAAATGTCTTTTTTATGCTTCAGGTCTGTAAGGGCTATTAACTTTCAGGCTAGTTCCACAGTCATTTTTGGATCTCTTGCATCCGGTGGATTTCGAGTGGTTAAACTACTCATTAGATATCTCTCCATGGACCCGAAATACTTTAGAGTGATGGCATAATTTTATTATCGGGTCTGTTTGCTCGGTTAAAGGGTAAGCTTGGCGGCAACCTGATATCGCCTCTTGACCATTGGATCTTTGACGGGTGATCACACGATCTTCGGGATGTCAAGTTCTTGGGAGGTTATGAGGGGTTTCTTGACTTTGTTTTGTGGGCCTTTAGCATGGTGGGCCCCATCTACAAAGGCTTTTTTGTGGCTCAGCTGTGAGGTTAGAAGGTTTCTTTTTCACCGGTTGTCCTGTTTGATGCCTTAAGGGCGGTTTGTGCCCCTTAGTTTCTCAGCACGCTTGGATGAGTGGTTGTGTGGGCTACGACTCCTTTGTAGCTAGTGTTGCCTTTAGCATGGTGGGCCCCATCTACAAAGGCTTTTTTGTGGCTCAGCTGTGAGGTTAGAAGGTTTCTTTTTCACCGGTTGTCCTGTTTGATGCCTTAAGGGCGGTTTGTGCCCCTTAGTTTCTCAGCACGCTTGGATGAGCGGTTGTGTGGGCTACAACTCCTTTGTAGCTAGTGTTGCTTAACGTAAATTATGTACTTTTTGCAGTTTAATAGAAGGTCCTACTCTCACTTGATAAAAAAAAAAAAATAGAGATATCAACTAGGACATAATATTCCTATTAATCTAGTGTTTGTAAACTTGGAATCACATTACACTATGTAATGAGTTAGATTAGATTATTTGTCACTTTTAGGTTATGTCAAAATAAACTAAGTTAATGAAGCATGGAACAAAACTTTTAATATGATCACACTGAATTGGAATGTAAATATACCAAATTGACATATGGTAACTTTCTACTAGGCATATACTGAGACTTCTCACACAATTCGAAGTTCGCTATGTTAGCGCTCAAATCCGCCTTAGGCTGAAATAAGGCAAGACTCAAGGCCACATCAAACCACACTCAGCCTCGTAGCTAGCCCTACAAGGATAGGAGAGGGCTCTCTCCCGATCAAACTCGGCAAAAGATATTCGAAAAGGTTCAATATGACCGAAATGATGACTGATTTTAGGCTAGGTATTAATTACAAAGAGTTTAGGATTGATTTTTTATGATTTTGTTGAAATCAAGGGAAAGGCAATTTTGGGTGCGGGGATGAGGCACAATTTTT